>JANSJX010000071.1:0-109724 GCA_026168455.1 Theocolax elegans | reverse complement strand
CTAACAACTCTTTTTTTACTTCAGTCGCGAGCCGTTTTCTTACCGAGCTTATAACGTTATCCGGTGTTAAAATCAATGGTTCATATGGACGATAAATTGGGGCTGGCGTACTAAAATTTACAGGATTATTCGCGATAAGTTCTTTTTGTTCCTCGTAATTCAAAACTGCGGGTTTTAAACTAAAATGTTTTACGCGCGTGGGAGTAATTATTGTGTCTTCCTGTTCGTCTTCACTAACTTCGGAAATAGAAAGATCAGTTGGAAAAAAAGGGTCTCTATATTCAAAATCGCGAGGTATTTTTATAGATAATGAAATATTTGCTGCACTTTTTTCTAGTCTATCCTTTAAATAATTTATTTCTTTTGTCAAATTTTGCACTGTTTCCCTAGGAGTTTTAGTTAAATCGAGAGTATCGAGAGTCTGAACTTTTTCTTTGTATAAATTTAATAACGTATCATTCATAGAAAATTCTAAACTCGTGTTTCTTTGTTTATTTACATAACAATCAGTATTTTTAGGCGAACCTGACATTTTACTCTAAACACATTATTCCTTTAATCTCTTTTTTTCTCTCAAAAATGTGAGTTTCCCGGCCGATGCACCAATTTATTATAATAATTAATACAATCTGTCACGATGATTTCCAGATGTCGAAGTCGTAGTTCCTTGACTATGGCTTGTAGATGTCAATGATACGTCTCGATTCCTCTCGTGATTTTTAATGCGTATTACTTTAAGGCCCGAGTAGCAGAGCCACGCCCTCGGATAAAAATCAAAGAGTTGACTAGCAGAGCTTCGCCTTGCGAAAGCTTTAGATGAAAAATTAGGAGTGGAGTGTCTCTTCTGGGTCCTCTTTATATACCCTAAAAATCTATGCATCTGTCTTTGTCTTATCAGTTAGTTTGAAATTAAATTCTGTTAGTTTGAGATTAAATTCAATTGAAAATGCTCGATCCAGAGCTATGTTAGTTTGAAGCTAGTTTAAAATTTTGAGCGTTTACGTGTCGTTCGAGTGCCGGGTTTTCGCAAAAAGTGCACGAAATTGGTTTTGATTAGACGGTTCCGAGAAATCGGTAGACGCAAGGAAGCCAAGATGGCCGCCGGGCCTGAGCGGGAACGCCGGGTTTGCGCGGGAACGCCGGGTTTGCGCGGGAGCGCCAGGGAAGCGCGCCGTTTCTCGCCGTGTTGCTCGACCGCGCGGAGTGGGGGAAACTCGCGACTGGAGAGCATGCTCGTTCGACCGGCGCGCGCGAACGATCGACACACACGCTTGATATTTGCAGTTGGTACGTGGCGCGACCGAGTGAAATGGACGCGCATGAAATTAGTTAGAACTAATATGCACATGCGAGACCCGCACATCGTTTGATACGGATAAATGCTTCGAAATTGAAAGTTTGACAATGCGCATTACTAGAAAGTCAATAAATGACTATACAAGCTAGACATACTGTACAGTTTCGAAAATTAGAATCAAGTTAGAAAATATATTGAAGTTAGATATATGAAATGATTGAATATTTTAAGTTGGATTTAACATGGTTTTGATGTATAGACCAACGGACCTTGAAGCTGTTCTTGCTCACGCAAGACTTAGAGCTTCAATTGGCGGAGAACCACCCGGACGAAACATATGTTTCGACATCCAGGAGGAAGGAGTGGTCTTCACCATGTCTGGCGGAAAACGTTATACAGTTGGTAAACATGAATTTTTAAGCTAGAGTGGTAAGAGTAATTAGATAGTAGTTAGATACGAAATTAAAAATCATATATATGTAGGTATTATACCTTGAAGCATGCAAAAATCTCAGATTAAAGCTGGCTCATGGATTTTCTGTATAATGTGTTCTTATGCAGTCTGTTCATGATATTAAGTGAATGTGGAAAATCTGTGTGTTCCAGTGCTTCTGCATTCGCTTGTTGTTCATGTTTGGCTTGTGTTCGGTCAAATTTTGGACAACTATCTAAATTTCCCATTGTATTTTCACAGGACGAGAGCAATTGAGTGACGAGATCATTCGTGTCGTCAGTGAAGAGTTAGAAAGGAAACGGCTGCTGCTAGAGGCGAGTGACGCCAACCAATCTCCTCTGAGCCAGCAGGAGGATGATCTGGAGCTAGAAAGGGAAGGGAAAAATGATCCTGACCCACAGCTAGATTTTGAGCTAGAAAAGGAACCTGAGCTCGAGTCTGGGGATAAGCTAGATAAGTTAGAAACGAAAATGAAAGGTAACTCAACCCCAATGATAAAACGAATAGACTCGTGCGTTTATAATCTGAGTAGGTTCAAGAAAGAGAGAAGTCTCCTTGAGAATTCTCAGTTAGAATGTTACACAGCCGATAAGGGAGATTTAGTTAATAAAATTGGAATAAATAAAGATTGTAATTTTTCAGATTTGACCGGAATGCTAGAAAAATTAACAGCTAGAGTGGCGTCGCTGGAAGATAGAGTCCCGACTCTATATGAACTTGGTTTGAAGGACCAAAAGATACCACGGCGACATAGTGACTAGGATAAGTCATATATGATAGAATTGGTACGCTAGAAGGAAAATGGGCAAAATGGGAGGAATTTGAAGAAATCGAACCAACTAGAGAAAAGGTAGACAAATTATTAGTTTCTGAAACAGTTAGAAAAGAATTTGACAAACTAATTAGAAATAATATGCTAGAAAATAGATCAAGTAACTTAAAAGAAAAGATTCAGATCGAAATTGTAAATAAAGATACGACAATTAGGCGCGAGTACAAATTAACAAATGGTTCAAGTTTAGAACAGTTCTTGGACTATCTGACGTCCGAACTGCGCGTTTGTGATTTGCTTTACGTTATAGATCCTCGACAAAAAGCTAGAGACGGGATAGATGACAATACGTTGGAAAAAGAAAAGTTCAAGTTAGAGACATAATTATAAACAGAATCGACCAATCGTATCATTCAAAACTCGCGCACATTCATAACCCAGTTGAATTGTTAGATAAAATTAAAAGTCTTAAAGCTAGTGAATCCAATGTGACATCCGGGTATTTGAGAAAACAATTGCATAATTTAAGATATCAACCTAATAAAGAAACTGCTTCGGTATTTTGGGATAAGTTCGACAAAATAGTTAGACAGTACAATAATTTGACAAATGTACCAAATTTAACGGAAACGGAAATTAGAGATGCATTTTACGATGCAATAGTAATAAACGTACCCAAAGTTAGAGATGCTGAATTTTTCAATAAAAATACGCATCAGCGACCCCTTTCGGTCGAACAATTAAAAACCTATATTGTTGAACAGGAAGCAGCTAGAGGAGAAAGTTCGAAATCGGCAACTGCTCAACATGCTACGAGCAGTCAAAAGGAGGCATGCTACGTGTGTGGCAATAAAGGACATGCAGCTAGAGATTGCACGAGAGACGGCAGAATGTGCTACAGATGTCGTCGATACGAAGTATTATCTATTCTTGAAAAAACAAATAACACGTACACACACACACGCACACACATACACAAACACACACTTCTGGGTTAGAATTTCTAATTTCAATGTAAATGTCATATAAAATACACGCCAATATTCAACTTAAAAAAAGTGTAAGTGCGCTACAATTGATTTTTTATCCAAAAGTTTAAAAGAAAGCTTGGAGCAATACCTTTCAAATAGTCTGTAGCATTTTTATGGCCTTCAGTTCTGTAAAAAGTTATGAATTATCTTAAAAATGCAATAATTAATGTATTTAATTTTTAACCCATTGTATATATCACACATGGATATTGGAAAGTGTATGTTCACACACACACCTCACACACACACACACTCACTCACACACACACACACACACACACACACACACACACACCACCACACACACACACGCACACGCACACGCACACCCACCGCACACGCACACGCAAGCACACATACGCACAAACACACACACACATATATATGACATATATATATATAACTATATATATAACATATATATGACATATATAACATATATATAACATATATATGACATATATATAAAACATATATATATGTTGAATTCTGAATTCTTAGACACGGCGGAGGCGGCGGCGGCGAAATATTTATATATTATAGAGAGATATAACATATATATATATATGACATATATATATAACATATTGACAATATATTATATAAAACATATATATGTTGAATTCTGAATTCTAGACACGGCGGCGGCGGCGAAATATTTATATATTATAGAGAGATATATATATGTTTATACAGGGTGATCCGAAACATAGGTAACATATATATAATTCCGATTCAGAAAATTAATTCGAGTATAACCCCGTCGGAATTTTTAAAAAATATTAATTAGGCGAGGCGTAATTAATTTTTGAAATGGGCCAATCAGAGGCCGGATTAGGGAAGAAAGGTGAGCGGCGTTGCCGCGCGAGTTTAATGCAACAGGTCAACGAGCGAAGCGGCCGAGGCGCCTGAACATAGCTAATGCGTATAGCAGAAGCGAAGATCGCGAAAGCGAATGAATCGCAAAATATATTTTACGAGATTGATTGTATGAATAAAATGTACAATCAAGGAAATGATTTTTATTTAAGTTTGAATTAGACCGCAGACTAATAAATTCATTACTACTATTATTAATTTACTTACTAAATCTATGATACGCGTGCGTTATAAATATGAGATTATTACAGTTTTTAATCTCATCGTATTTACATTAATTTATTGAAACCTTTATGACGAATTTTAAGACAATAAAATTTTGAATTGAATTAAGTTTTGTGAACAATATAGCCAATAAATACGTTTACCATAAAGATATATCGCTACATATTGGAAATATATTAATTAATTTTGCAAGTATATTGTCAATAATATTGCTAGGTAAATAATTCCTAGTCCGTGTAAAATGAAATTTAGCTCAAGCCTCAATTCTCCGTTTAAAAAACATAATGCTACCGCGAGCGCTCTCCGATGTTCGCGCACATCAAATTTTGTGTTCGCGGAGTAAGCCCGCCGCGGGCGCTCTCCGACGTTCGCGCTCATCAAATTTTGTACTCGCGGAGTAAGCCCGCCGCGGACGCTCTCCGACGTCCGCACTGCAAGAGCAAACGTGCTCGAAAAAAGTTACTTCGTTAAAATTACAATTCATTGTGTTTCAGACTTAATAAATATTTTGGAAAACACGTTCCAAATGATTAGGATAATAATTGCAATAGTCTGGCTGTTGAATTGAATTGAGTGTTCAATATACAAAATGCCAATGAATAACAACCATAAATTCGCAATATATTGGTAATATATTAGCAATAATATTGCTAGTAAGTTAATTCCGAGTCCGTGTAAAATAAAATCTAGCTGAACCCTCGATGAAGTTTTATAATAGTCTGGGAATCATCTAGCTATAGTATCAATAATGGTAAGTTTACGTTTACCAAATATTTTAAACTGATTTTTTATAATATATTAGTATATGCTGAACAAATCGATATCATTAAAATTAATTGTATCATATCTTTACTAAAAATCGGTATTATGAGAAATCGTGGATTTATGTGACGCATCTCAGTAATTATTCGGATGACCAAAGACAGACGTTTATTCACGTTTTCATTCACTTGAGGTAATAAAAGATCATCGATTCGTCGGTAGTATTGACAATTTGGATGACACGAAACATATTGGCGATATATTAATAATACTTTGGCAATATGTTGGCAACATATTGGCAACATATTGGCAATATATTGGCAATACTTTGGCAACATATTGGCAATATATTGGCAATAATTGGCAACATATTGGCAATATATTGGCAACATATTGGCAATATATTGATAATACAAATGATAAATATTTAACGAAATACACTTTTAACTGCAAGATTTAAGCCAGACTTAAAGCCATACTTTCACAAACACTTTCTGATATACATACAGCCATACAATTATAAAAGATCAACTTTTCATTCCTTGTAACTACCCTCTGTATTGGTTGGTACGAAAAGCCAACTTAACCTTTAGACTGCCGGGATTTGAAAGAGCATATCGCCCTTTAGAAAACTGGTATATAAGATATCTTATATCAACGATTGATCATGCACAAAGTGTCGATCAGGGGGTGCGTCCAAATATTGATTTTCCGGCAGTCTAAAAGTTAAGAAAACCAACAAAGAACAGATATTTTAGAATAACAAAATAACTCGTTGATTTTTCTTATATCGGTTTTTATTACCAACCAATACAGAGGGTAGTTACAAGGAATGAAAAGTTGATCTTTTTGTATGGCTAATTGTACGGCTGTATGTATCTGAAAGTGTTTGCGCAAGTATGACTTAAAGGCTGGCTTAAATCTTGCAGTTAAAAGTGTATTTCGTTAAATATTTATCATTTGTATTATCAATATATTGCCAATATGTTGCCAATATATTGCCAATATGTTGCCAATATATTGCCAATATATTGCCAATATGTTGCCAAAGTATTGCCAATATATTGCCAATATGTTGCCAATATGTTGCCAACATATTGCCAAAGTATTATTAATATATCGCCAATATGTTTCGTGTCATCCAAATTGTCAATACTACCGACGAATCGATGATCTTTTATTACCTCAAGTGAATGAAAACGTGAATAAACGTCTGTCTTTGGTCATCCGAATAATTACTGAGATGCGTCACATAAATCCACGATTTCTCATAATACCGATTTTTAGTAAAGATATGATACAATTAATTTTAATGATATCGATTTTTCAATAAAAATACGCATCAGCGACCCCTTTCGGTCGAACAATTAAAAACCTATATTGTTGAACAGGAAGCAGCTAGAGGAGAAAGTTCGAAATCGGCAACTGCTCAACATGCTACGAGCAGTCAAAAGGAGGCATGCTACGTGTGTGGCAATAAAGGACATGCAGCTAGAGATTGCACGAGAGACGGCAGAATGTGCTACAGATGTCGTCGATACGAAGGACACGTTAGCACGACCTGCCCATACTCGGACAGACAGCTAGAAGAGATGGGAATCCAAGCTAGACCAAGGTATGTTAGACAGTTGTGTACTAAACGAGGGTTAATTCGAGGAGCTAGATTTTTAACGAATAAAAGACAAAGCCCCGGACTCGAACATATAACAAAGAAACGACCTAGATTAGATTTGGCTAGAGGTAAGGGCCAGGATAAAGGGAATGCTAGAATCAACCGTGGGTTAACGAGAGGCAGAGGAAAAGCTACAGAAAGAGCACCAGTAAACAAAAATCAAAGTAATCCCGGTGAGTGCAATGGTCTTTTAACAACTAATAATAGTTTACATTATTCGACTCCTGAAGAGAACGAGATTCCACAAAATAATATATTAGTTAAATTCCTGGCCGATTCCGGTGCCACAGAACATATGTCAAATACAAAATTGATTTTTAGAAGCTAGATAATAATAAAAAGATTGATATTAAATGTGCTAACAAAAATGATTACGCGATTATAAAATCGGAGGGAGTAGGTCAAGTTAGTGGTATAACCTCACAAGATAGAACGCTAGAGTTAGAAAATGTGATTTGCGCCGAACAGCTATCCGAAAATCTTCTTTCTTTGAGGAAACTTGTCGACCAGGGTCTAGGCATATATCTAGATAACGAAAAGATCAACATATTTGATCCATTTACAAAAGAGTCGTTCATTACAGGAATTTATGAAAAACCTTATTGGATAATTGAATTAGAAATAGATAGATCGAAAATTAAGAAATTAAACCAGCCAGAAAAGGATAGTAAAGTCATCGCTTACATAACAACGAGAAGCCAAGCAATAAAAGAAAGCTAGAAAAAGAAAATGCCAATATTGACGATGAGGAAACCGGAAGAGTAGATACGCTAGACATAGATCGTGAAACTCCTCAGTCACAGTCTTCAGACTTTGAGAATACTATATACGATAGAAAGATCAACCAAATAGATAATCTATTAACTGACGAAACAACAAAGTTAGATTGTAGTTTAGATACAATTTCAGAAAACAAAGCTATTTTATGGCATATTAGACTTGGTCACACATCGCTAGAATATCTAAAATCATTTCAGAAACGGTTTCCGAATCAGAAAGATTTAAGTAATGTAAAGTTCGATAAATCAATACAAGATTGTGAAGTTTGTATCGTCTCGAAGTTTAATAAATTGCCATTTAATAGTCAAAGACAAAAAGCAACCAGACCGCTACAAATTATACATGCTGATACAATGGGTCCAATCAGTCCAGCTACTCATCCAAAGGGATATCGGTTCATATCCGTATTTATTGATGATTATGCTAGATTAGCGATGGCGTATCCGATGAAAAATAAAAATGAGACAGGAAACTGCTTAGAATTATTTGTTAGAAGCGCTAGAAATATCTTGGGCTCGGATGAAAAAGTATGTTATCTTAGGTGCGATCAAGGAACAGAATTTACCGGTGGATATACGCTAGAAATATTAAATAAATTAGGAGCTGAACTGCAATTAGCCCCTCCGGATACACCTGAACATAATGGTGTTGCGGAAAGATTCAACCAGACGATTCAAAAGAAAGTTAGAACTTTAATTTACGATACGCGATTGCCCGAAAATATGTGGGATCTTGCTTTAGGCACAGCGGTATACGTATATAATAGAACGCCGCACAAATCGAACAATATGGAAATACCACTAGAAAAATTCTGCCCCAATTACAAGATAGATATAGAAAGATTTGGTTCAATAGCTTATATGAAAATACAAAGAAATGTTGGAACGAAGTTTGATCAGCTAGGAAAACGAGTAGTTATGATAGGATATACTAATACGGGATATTTACTTTTGAAACCGGAAGAAGGTAAATTCTATGAAAGTAGAGATGTTAGATTTTGTGAAAAACTGGTATTCGGAGATAAGTACAACAAAGCTAGTATTAAAGACTGGGCTAAATCGGCAGAGGAAATAAATAAAGAAAGTTGGTTTTTAGAATTTGAAAAGGAAAAAGAAATTTTAGAAACGGAGGGAGTAAAACGCAAAAGAGGTCGTCCTAGGAAAATTGTCGAAACTATAAATCTAGAAGGAGAGTTAGAAACGGTTAAAGCAACCGAAACAACGCAACAGATAGAATCAAATATCAATATGTTAGAATTAGAAAACTGTCAATCTCTATTAGCTATCATAAGGAAAGAGCCAACTTCGTATAAAGAAGCTATGTCAGCAAACGATAAGTTAGAATGGAAAAGGGCAATTGATAGTGAGCTAGAATCGATGAAAAATAATAATGTTTGGACTTTAGTAGATCGACCAAATTATTCGATAGATGGAAGCAAAGCAAATATAATTGACTCCAAATGGGTTCTAAAAAGGGAAATGCTAGAAGGGAATGAATGTAAATATAAAGCTAGATTAGTTATTCGCGGATTCAAGGATAAGAATAATTATGATCTAAACGAGACATATGCACCTGTTTCGCGATTGCAGATTATTAGATCAGCCTTTGCAATTATTAATAAGCTAGATTTAAACGTTTGTCAGCTAGATGTAAAGACAGCATTTTTAAATGGGACAATTGATAATGAAATTTACATGGAGATACCAGAAGGTATAGAATGTTCCGAAATTGATAGAAAAGTTAAAGTTTGTAAAATCAATAAAGCCCTGTATGGACTGAAGATAAGTCCCAAACGATGGAATGAAAAGTTTACAGAGGTGGCAATAAAGTTAGGATTAAAATCGCACGAAAGGGAACCATGTCTGTTTACTTGGAAAAATGAAAATAAATTATTAATCTTAATAATATATGTCGATGACATGTTGATAGCTAGTAATGACTCGATGAAGCTAGAAGAAATTAAAACAAAACTTCAGTTAGAATTTGAAATGACAGATTTAGGAGAACCGAAAACATTTTTAGGTATTGAGATAGTCCGAGATAGAAAGAACAAAGTAACGATATTAAAGCTAGAAAACTATATAGAGAAAATGTTACAAAGATTCGGTTACAGTGAAATGCACCCTCAAAGAACTCCTATGGTTACAAATCAAGTCGCGAATCAAGCTAGAAGAGATAGAGAAGAAAGTGATGAAAAGGCTAGTCTAGAGTCAACTATCAATAAGGGAAATTCGTCATATAGGGAAATAGTTGGAACTTTATTATACCTAGCTAACACAGTTAGACCAGACATTTCATACGCGGTAAATGTGTTGATTCGACATCAAATAAATCCGTCTGATGATGAATGGAAAATGGTAAAACGATTATGTAGATATTTAAAATATACTAAGAGTTTAGGTTTAAAGTTCGAAGGGAAGCTAAACGATTTACAAGCTTATTCGGATGCTAGTTTCGCTGATTGTAGAGGTAGCCTAACTACCTGTGGATATGCGATAAAGTTATTCGGTGATACTATATCCTGGAGAACACACAAACAAGCGTACGTCTCCCTATCAACATGTCAAGCAGAGTATGTGGCCATGAGTGAAGCGTGCCAAGAGATAGTATCTCTACAATGCTCGATCTATTTAATGTTAGAAAACTCGTTTGCGCCCGTGACACTATGGTGTGATAATATGGCTGCCATACAAAGCACAAAAGTTAGTTGTAGCAATAAACTCAGACATATGACAGAGGTTAGAGAGCACTATGTTAGAGAATGCGTTGACAGGAACCTAATTGAAATTAAATGGATAGCTTCAAAGGAGCAAATAGCGGATATATTCACAAAGCCACTGGCTCATGATTTGCATGTTAAATTAGCTAGAGAAATTCTGAATTGTTATTTAGAAAATTAATAGATTGATGTTTCGTTACAGAAAATAAAAGCTAGATGGAGCAGATAAGTTGGAGCTGGATATAGCTGGATAAGAAGCTAGAAGTTTAACTTAGAAATTGCAGCTAGAAGAGATCAAGACAACCACGGGAGGGAGTGTTGGAAATAAGACGTGATAGTCTCTCTCTCTCTCTCTCTCTATCGTTACCAACTGAGTAACGAGGAGTGGGGAGGACCCCGGAGGAAGCCACGCAAGCGGCGGCGCGGCGAGATCGGTTTCTCCCGCTAAAGCACTCGAGCCACGGATACCGACACGGTCGGATGTACCAAGGCCTTCCCCAGTGTACAAACATATTAAATATATATAGAATAAATTGTTTTATTTCTTTTATAATATAAACGGTGAGTTTATCATTAAAGCAAAGCCCTTCCTCTCCTGTTTTATTCCAACAATTATTATTCAGCAATACATTGTTTAGATTTCACAAACTTGTCACTGTCACGTTATCATATTATTCATTATAATTATATATCCGATTTATTTATATATCTTTTGTATTAAATACGTATATTCAGTTATTGTAATAATGATGTTTATATATTTATAGTAATCCTTCAGGTTAGTATTATAATCCTTGTGAGGGATGTAAGACTTAAAATTCAGCATTATAATTTTTTAAAAATTAATTTTTTACATTTGTATATTTATATTTATATTTTTAGCAGCTTACAGGGGATTAGATGGATAGTGAAACAAGTGAAGATACTTTTCTACCACTCCAAGGTAAGTGCACAAATTTTTTTGCAATGATCATGCTAATAGATTCATCGTTATAAGGCAACAAATATACATTTCTATTAATATTTCGGGCACTTTTCCCGGATATTTTGACCATAAGTGATCTTAATGATTTAGACCCACTCTGGAAATTTTTAGGCAGTTTCTGACTATAAAAAGACATCTTTTAGACAGTATTAGGTTACCAGAGTCCGGAGCAGAATTGCTGATTTTCACTATTTAAGGTTTAAATGGCTTACAAGAGTGTGACAGCATACATTTATGTCTTTAAAAGTATTTTTTATGAAAAGTTCGGAAAATTTTACAAAAAAGTCATACTTATGTTTTTAGTGAAAAATGCATCCCCTGGGAGCTAAAAATTCATGAAAATGGGCATATAATGCAAAAAAGTGCTAAAATGTCAACTTTGACTCTCTGTAACTTAAAATAATGGCCCAGAAAAAATCTGAAAAAATTCAGGAGAATACTGGATACCTCTAAAACATATTCCCACAGTTATAGCAATATTTATTTTTTTCATCTTCGATGTCACAGAGAACCACCCATATATATACGTAATCTACTTACTTATATATCCATACAATTTTTAAATTTTGATTTGAATAATATTTAAATTAAATACTACTAAAATTATAATTTTCGAAAAATTTTTGAAAGGAATTCGTATTTTATATTGCCTCTGTTAAAATTTGAATTTTCTTTTGCCATTACTGTTTATAATAGAATTATCTTAAAAATGCAATAATTAATATATTAATTTTAAATTTATTGTATTTTTCACATATAGATATTTGAAAAAGTGTATGTTATACTTGATTAATATTTATTTTATCTTCGTAAAATTGTGCATATTTTTAAAAACATTACATTAAATTTTAGGTCCGTTTTTATTTTATGAGTTTTATCAGAAATAAGTAAACTAATACACATTCTTTCAAGTTATATTCACAACTTTTTTTTGCGCACGGAAAAAATACTTATATTATCTATTCTTGAAAAAACAAATAACACGTACACACACACACGCACACACATACACAAACACACACTTCTGGGTTAGAATTTCTAATTTCAATGTAAATGTTATATAAAATACATGCCAATATTCAACTTAAAAATGTGTAAGTGCGCTACAATTGATTTTTTATCCAAAAGTTTGAAAGAAAGCTTGGAGCAATACCTTTCAAATAGTCTGTAGCATTTTTATGGCCTTCAGTTCTGTAAAAAGTTATGAATTATCTTAAAAATGCAATAATTAATGTATTTAATTTTTAACCCATTGTATATATCACACATGGATATTTGGAAAAGTGTATGTTCACACACACACACTCACACACACACACACACACTCACACACACACACACACACACACACACACACACACACACACACACACACACGCAAGCACACACACGCACGCACACACACACATATATATGACATATATATATAACATATATATATAACATATATATATAACATATATATGACATATATAACATATATATATATATATATGACATATATATATATAAGACATATATATATATGTTGAATTCTGAATTCTTAGACACGGCGGCGGCGGCGGCGGCGGCGGCGGCGAAATATTTATATATTATAGAGAGATATATATATGTTATATATATGTTATATATATATATGTCATATATATATGTTATATATATGTTATATATATATGTCATATATATGTTATATATATATATATATAAAAGTGTGTGTGTGTGTTTGCGCGAGCGTGCGTGCGTGTGTGTGTGTGGTTGTGTGTGTGTGTGTGTGTGTGTGTGTGTGTGTGTGTGTGTGTGTGTGTGTGTGTGTGTGTGTGTGCGTGTGTGTGTGTGTGTGTGTGTGTGTTTTTCCGAGGAGGTGGAGATGCTTAATGCACCATGACTGGAGCCATGCGAGACTCCCCGTGTGTGGAACTCTCCTACCGAAGGATGTCGATAGGCATACCCACTAAAACTCCACCTCTTTTCTTACCTTTATTCCCCCGCGGAAACCGCTGCAAGGCATTACTTCGCGGGGGGAGGCAACGGCTAGGTTAGCCCACTAATGTTGCTATCGTAAATCTTCTCTCCTCTTCTCTTCCGATGAGACCCAGCCTGTCCACTACGGACGTACAGAGGGTCACTACCGCGTTCCATCCCTCCTGGGAGCCAAGCGGGCACGCCCCGATGCCCTTGGGGTGAGGGGACTGCTCCAAGTGATTTGAAACTGGTCCCGTTCCTCCCTGAAACGAGGACACCGTAGGAGGACGTGTTCCACGTCTTCGTCCACCCCTGGACAAGTCGGGCACTCTGCGCTGCCGTAGACCCCTATACGAAATAGGTAGCTACGGAAGCATCCGTGCCCGGTCAACACCTGGGTAAGCTGGAAACTGACGAAGCCGTGTTTCCTGCTCGCCCACTCCCGGAAATGCGGGATGATGCGGTAGGTCCAGCGGCCGTCCCTGGCTGAGTCCCATCTCCGCTGCCACTCCTCTACGGTCCGCAATGACCATCGGTTATGGCAGCGATTCTTTTCTACGCGTCGCCCACCCTCACGGTGTCTTTCAGCTCTCTCGGCTGCCAGGAGGTCGAAGGGGGCGGTCCCCGCGATCACCGAGAGCGCAATGTCAGATACGGTTCGGTACGCCCGGGTCACCCTTAGCGCAGCTATCCTGCAGGCTCTCTGACACGGAGCACCAAAGCTCTTGTGCCTGTTCAGGATATCAGCCCAGATAGGAGCTCCGTTTAAAATTACGGAGCCCACCACCGAGGCAAGGAGGGACCTTCGCGGTTGCTGGGGTCCCCCGATGTTGGGCATGATGCTCGCCAGCGCCCGGGCCACCTTTGCCGCCTTTGAGCCTGCGTTCGCGAGATGGTGTTTGAACGACAGCCGCGCGTCCAGTGTGACCCCTAATTACTTCAACGTTTTCACCGACCGTATCCGTTCTACACCTACCGTGAAGGTGGCGGTTTTCTCCTTTTTTGTGCGAGAGATGAGCACCGTCTCCGTTTTTCCGCCGCCAGACTAAGTCCGTGGTCTCTCAACCAAGTGGCGACCACTTCTATAGAGTCGTCTCCGAAATATTCGATCTCTTCGACACTCTTTGCGACCACCACTAGCGCCACGTCGTCCGCGAAAGCCACCATTGAGACACCCTCCGGAAGTTGCTGCCTAAGCAGGCCGTCATAGACAACGTTCCAGAGTAGGGGCCCAATGACCGAACCCTGCGGCACGCCTCCCGTGATGTTGTGGGAGTGCACACCGTCGTCGGTGTCGTAGAGCAGAGTACGGTCAGTCAGGTAACTCGAGGTGACCTTCCTGACATAGAGTGGCACTTGGAAGTACTGCAGGGACAGCATGATGTCGTCCCATCTGGCAGAGTTGAAGGCATTCCGGATGTCCAAGGTTATGATGGCACACATCCGCCTTGCACTCCGACCAGCATTGATGGCGTTTGTGGCTATACCAACAACTCTGCCTACAACGTCCATGGTCGATCGACCCTTCCGGAAGCCGAACTGGTTGTCGGAGAGGTCTCCGGCCCGGCGCAGATCACCCGCTCCAGGAGCTTCCCGACTATATCCAGTAGACAGAGCGGGCGGTAAGATGATGGCTCCTCCGGGGGTTTGTTTCCCTTCGGTAGGAGTACCAGCCTCTGCGTCTTCCACTGGGCTGGGAAGCAACCTTCTCTTAGGCATGCGTTGAATGCGTCCAGGAACAAGCCCGGAGCACTCATCGCCACTGTCTTGACGGCAGGCCAGGTATTCTGTCAGGCCCTGTGGCTTTACGTACGGAAATACCTTTAGCGGCCATTCTCAGTTCGGCTTCACTAATGTCTGGCGACTCGGCTGCACCAATGGTGGCCATCAGGCCCGTCTTTGCTGCCCTTTTCCGATGTTCTGGAAACAGGTGGCGGACGACTCCGTCCAGAAAAACTGGGTCGGTGGGTGCAACAGCGCCCCCGTGGTTGATCTTATTCATAACCGTTTTATACGGTCTGCCCCAGGGGTCGTGGTTCACCTCCTCACATAGTTCCCGCCAACACCTTCTCTTGGCAGCCTTGACGGCCACCTTGAGATCCCTCCGCTTTTGTTCGAATTCAGCGGAACGATCTTGGAACCGCGGTGTTCCCCTCGCTCTTTGGTGCAGCCTTCTGGCACGCAGGCACTCACGTCTCTTTTCTGCGATGTCCTCGCTCCACTAAATTATCGGTGGGCGGCCGCGAGGGTTAAACTTTTGCCCCCTCAAGGGAGCAGAGGAACGTCTCACGATCAAACGTGGCTGGTGCCCATCTCTCTCTTGCTCCTCTTCCTGCTCTCTTTGTTCTCCCGCTGATCAGCTGGAGCTGATACACGAGTGCTTGGTGGTCACTACCCGTGTAACGATTGCTAACTTTTCAGCCGAGGCCCCCTCTTCCCATCAATCTAGGATCGACGAAGGTGAGGTCGATTATGGACGATTTGCCGGCTTTGGTGAAAGTCGGGGTTGTCCCTGTGTTAGCGATATCCAGCCCCAGTAGAGCGAACGCCTCGAGGAGTGCGCGGCCACGCGCGTTGGTCTTGGCGCTGCCCCAGTCCGTCGCCCAAGCATTGAAATCCTCACCATTTGCGACCGACAGCCGTGAGGACCGAGTACTGGTGACGACTGCATCCAGAGATCTCGCAAGGTCCTCGGTGGAATCGCTGGGCGGGAAGTAGCAGCTGTACATGCGTACCCCCGCCACCTCCGCCCAGGTGAAGCTGGGAAGGGGAGCAAGCATCTTTCTGGAAATGTGTATATTTCCACATACCCAGATGACCGCCTTGCCCGTGGCATCCCTTACCCAGTTCGACTTCTCGAGATCGCGGAACTCCTCGCTGATGATCGCTACGTACGCTTTCTCCTGTATGACCAGCTGGGACAGCAGGTCCTAGGCCACAGCGCAGTGGTTGAGGTTTATTTGGAGCACCTTAATCATTTTTGATGTGTGCTCCTTCCCCTTGCGAGGTCTTGGCTTTGGCCTCGCAGTCCACTGCTTTGTGGCCCTCTTGGCCGCACCGATAGCATTGCGCCGACCGGTCGACTGCGCTCTTGTACTCCCTCGCGATGTGTCCCGATTCATGGCATCGGTAGCAGCGCGAGGTTACCTCTCGCAGTCGAACTCTGCAATTGACCCATCCGATCCGGAGCTTCTCGTCTTGCAACAGTTTTTTGGCTGCTACTACCGGAAGCTGGATGGTCACAGCTAGGGTGCCACTGTAGGACCCCCTGGTTTTAATATTATCCAGGGATACCATATTTGGCCCGATCTTTGCCGCAATCGCTGCGGTTACCGCCGTTGTTGTCGTGGACTAGTCCATGTCCCTGATGGTGATAGACACTTTGTGAGTCAGCAGCTGGACCTCTGCTGACCCACTCAGGGTGGACGAGACCACTGTCTTCAGCTCCGCCGTTTCCGTTCCGGGTCGCCCCAGTTCGAGGAGGAGCTCCCCAGCCCTGGTGCGCCTGATAAGCGTGACCCGTTCTCCTAGTGTCTTGAGTTCCGGTGCAGCCTTGACCTTCCGGAGAATGTCAGCGTAGGAAGAGCCCCCGCTAGATGTCTTGATTTTGATGGCATCTGGGCGTGTGGGTCTTACTGCGGCCTTAGGCTCTGCCGTGCCGTTGGCCGGTTTGCTGGCACGTTTCTGCTGTTCTTCTTGCTGCTTCGCCTGGCTGTACTTCATCTTCTTCTTCTTCTCGCCCTTCTTCACTACCGTGGCCCAGTCAGGGACCTTTGACTGGTTCTCACCGGTCTCAGGAACGGATGGCGGAGCATTTGCTGGCCCCCCTTTGTTAGTGGGCTGCTTCGACCCCTTCTTCCTTTTCTCCGGGGGTTGCTGAGGTGGTGAGGGCTTTTCAATCTTTTAAGAAAAAAACAATTCAACCGGCCTCCTTAAGGGATATAAAATTAATTAAGAAAAGAATTTCTTTACTCTTAAGAAACTCAATTAAATTGATAATATAAAAAGAATAAAATTACATATATTTTATAATTTTAGTAGAAGCAGAAAATTATAATAGGTATCAGCAAATCGGTGACAAAGTACGTCTTAAATGATAATTTATCTTCTTTAATTTGTAATTTACATGATAATTAACAGATGTTATTAATATTTTATATATTTATCTAGGATTAGGCATAAAAGTTGGATGCAAATCTTGGCGAATTGCTAACTTCAAAAGAAAATCCGGGTTTTTATCAGACCTGACTATTATGCTGTCGACAAAACACGAACTCGTAAATAGGTGCTTAGATTTGGGAAAAATCAAAACCAAAATACCTGGTCGTAGTCCTATTAAATTATTTTCGCCAAAAAAATTGAATTTGTACTTAGGTATGCATTAAAAGTTGAATTTTTATTAACAAATTTTAAAATCAGAATTAATTAAATAAATAATTTATTATGTTGCACAAAATTAATATTTTTAATAGATTTATTTGAGGATTATTTGAACAATCGTAAAGATTATGAAAATCTACCTTCAGAAACGAAGGATCGAGTTATCAGAAAATCAACGGAACACTTATCGTTTCAAGTAAGGGACGCAAGGGCGAGCCTTGTTAATAGGCAAAGCAGTCAAACTGCCACACCACCGCAATGAATGTAAATGTGCAACATATAAAAAAAATTTAATATATATTTTTAAAAACATGTTTCTAATAAATTCATACAAATTTGTTCCTTATAATTGTTGTTTTCTTAAAATCGATTATATGCATAATCCTTTCCTTTATATATGTATTGATCAATTAAATTAAATCTCTTAATCATATACAATTTAATGTGTTGCAGTTTTCAAAGAATATTCTAAGGAAATTGAATTTATTTATATTAAAATTTAGTTACATGAGAATCAGCTGAGATTCACCTGAAACTCACCTGAGACCCACCTGAGAAATACATGAGATTTTGGCATGAGATTCACTTGAGAGTCAGGTGAGTCTCAGCTGAGTCTTAGCTGAGGTTTTTCAGTAGGGCTCCCATCCAAGTACTAACCGCGCTCAGCGCTGCTTAACTTTCGCGATCGGCCGAGGTGCGTTTCCACCACTCCGCCACCGCGTCGGTCACTATACTTCGTTCAATATTTTAAGCTTAAAAAAATAAAGGAAGAGAAACATATATACACAAAAACTTTAACGCATTCATACTCTTGCCGCATCTCTTACCTCTGATTCCATCTCTTTGATGTTTCTGACAATAAAGAATGTATTTGTTGTACCTTTTTAAATGTATTGTGAGGCCTGCGATGGCTCGGTCGGTTGGGCGTCGGGCTCGTAATCTGGAGGTCCCAGGTTCGATTCCCGGCCCCGGCCGATTGATACAAGCACCACTGGCGAATGTATTTTCAACAAGTGCTTTCTTCACCAAGACATCGTATGACCTCCGTCGCTGATTAGCACCGGTTTGAGAGCATAAAAAGAGCGACGTTAAAATAATAATAATAAAAAAAAAATGTGTTGTATGTGGCAACGGTTTCTTTTCAATTAACAAACTTAACCTATCATTTGAACTTTTTGTTGTTGACGCATTTTGCTTACTTTATATATTAAGTTTGTAGTAATAAACATTATTACAAAAATAATTAATACTTACTATTGTTATCGTTGAAACAGGGCAATTAGCGGCCTTAACCAGTTGCATTGTCTTTACGCTTTCTTCATAATTTAGTGAAAAACTATCGACGAAGCGTCGGTAATATAGTAAGCTGTAAAGTACTAGTAGCGCCATCATCCGTTGAAAAATTATATTAATCTATAACCTCACAGTAGATGGCGCCAATAGTACATTCCAGCTATCATATTCATTCACAAATAACCTTTGTAGATTGCATTATTTAACATAAAATTTGCAGACGATGCAGGAATATTTTAATCAGAAGTTTTACAATAATCTTTTTGACAACAATTGCTATACACTTTCCATGCAATCGTTTTCTGCATTTTGATTACAAACATAATTTGACATTTATTACTACATTTTCCGTGCAATCGTTTTCTGCATTTTGATACGCAGACGATGCAGGAATTCAGAACCCAAAATTATTACAATAATCAATTATACAACTATTGCTATACATAATTCTATGTCATCGTTTTCTGCATTTGTTAGGCAAACGATGCACGAATTATTACCATAAAATTATACAATAATCATGGTTTCTGCATTTTGATACGCAGACATGCAGGAATTCAGAACCAAAATTATTACAATAATCAATTAGACAACTATTGTTATACATAATTCTATGCGATCGGTTTCTGCATGTTGTTAGGCAGACGATTGCACAATAGTTACCACAAATTATACAATAATCATTTTGACAACTACTGCTATACAGTTTCCATGTAATCGGTTTTCTGCATTTTTATCCGCAGACGATGCAGGTATTTGAGACCAAAATTTTTGACAACTACTGCTATACATTGTACATGCAATCGTTTTCTGCATTTTGATACGCAGACGATGCAGGAATTTTAAAACCAAAATTATTACAATAATCAATTAAACAACTATTGCTATACATAATTCTATGCGATCGTTTTCTGCATTTTGTTAGGCAGACGATGCACGAATTGTTACCATAAAATTATACAATGATCATTTTGAGAACTACTGCAATACAGTTTCCATGCAATCGTTTTCTGCATTTATATCGCAGACGATGTAGGAATTTTGAAACCAAAATTATTACAATAATGAATTAAACAACTATTGCTATACATAATTCTATGCCATCGTTTTCTGCATTTTGTTAGGCAGACGATGCACGAATTGTTACCGCAAAATTATACAATAATCATTTTGACAACTACTGCTATACAGTTTCCATGCAATTGTTTTCTGCATTTTTATCCGCAGACGATGCAGGAATTTTGAGACCAAAATTATTACAATAATGAATTAAACAACTATTGCTATATATATTTTTTTTTAGTAAAACGTTTTTGACTGTATTACTACACTTTTTAGGCATTCGTTTTCTGCATCTGATATGCTGTTCAATGCAATCATTATATCAGTTACCTTATTTTACCCAAATCTACTTAATAAAAATTTATGTTGGCATCGTAGCTAAGCGCTAGCTGGTGTTGACATGGGCATCGCAAACAGTAGTTACCCCAGTAGACATATGATTGCAAATTGACAGCAACTTTGCAAAAAAAATTTGTACCTGTTTATCCAAAATTTGCGTCAATGTAAGTCCTTATTTATTATAAATTTGCTTCAAATCATTTACATGTAAATAGTGACAGTAAATTTATATAAAATTAAAGTCAATTGTTGCATAAAGTTATTATTTTTTAAATAGCAAGTATTGCTATAAATGTGCTTTTATTTTGTTGAAATAATATTTTAAGTAAATATAATAGAATACTTATATTATTTTTGTGCAACCAGATCGCCACAACTAGTAAATGTGTTAGACTCTTAAAATTGCAAAAAAAGTAACAAAACTTGAAATACTTCACAAAAACACAGATTTTCTTTAATAAAAAATTCATTGAAATTATTATTTTCATGATTGCAAAATAGCAACAAATTATCATCAAATCTTGTTGCAATATACTGTACTATGTAAGCATTTACTGATTTAATTTTGCTTCCAATTTGCTGAAAAAGAATTTCTCTGATTATGATATATTTCTTAGCAAATATATACCAAAATTATATCAACTCGTGCAGCAGAGTTAAATATCAAATTAATCTAAATCTGCGTTCTTATTCGGTAGCAAATTTATAGTAATTATTTGTTGCAACTTTTTTTAACAATTTTACATAAAATTTAGGTACACGTCACTATTATGTAATGTCTTGTTAGCAAGTTTAACACAAGTTGTTTTAAAAAATTGTGTAGCAAGTTTTAACGAAGTTTTGTCTGTGCAACTCTGTCTATTGGGGTAGATGCAGGACTAGTTGGCTAGTAGACAGCAGATAAATAAAGGATCCATTGTCATCGCAGTCTGCATTTAGTGGAAGATTCTATGAATGTTGTACTAAACTTCAATCCTAATCCGACCATTGACAGGGATGTACAAATGCACTTAGTCATTAACCTGGAAGTACCTAAAAAGTTTTTTTACATGAACTAAACATTCATACAAATAGAAGATGATCCATGCAATAATTGAAGAGAAAAAACAGCAACCTAACCTATAAACACAACTCTCATAAATACGGTCAATCAGTTAATTTTTCACCTACAAGATAGCCCGACATCCATCACACATGATTTGTTTGCAGTTCCTTGGGTATCAAACATAACCTTTAAGTCGGACGCCATCAAAGACTGGATAATTGGGTATTTATCTTATTCAAGAGTAATTGTATGAACTCGGCAACATTGATGTAGTCAGAAAAATCAACACCCAGTATTTCGAAATTTTCACCATATACCACAATGCTCACGAAAAAACACAACAATGTTTACAAGCCGTTTTGTTATCCAGCTGAAACGGTCACGAGCGACGTGAACCTCACTAGTATCGACGCGAGAAGCACAACTGCGCATGCGTGTACGGACTCTACTTGAACGAGAGACCGACGCAACCCGTTCTATCGACACTCGCGGTTTGATAAAAGGCCGTGATTTCTTATTAATTTTTACTAATTTGTATAGCATCTATTAATGCATAGCAATCTACTACATAACTATCAGAATTAATTAAAAACTATTAAAATTAAATTTTGGTAGTTTCCACGTACACCTTTTTACAGGTTTTTACGTATCCCCTACACCTTTATTATTCCATTTCATTTCATTTCCAATTTTTACCCCCTCTTTACCCCACCTTCTCGCATTCGCCCGGGGTTATGCCCGTGGAGAGAGGGAAAACCTGTGGCCAAACCCGTTGGGATAAATGCCATTTAGGAAAACCTCCTCCGAGAAGGGCGGTGTATTCGAGAACAATTCTGTTTGGGTGGCAAGGTCACATTGCGTAGACTTTAACACCGAAACCGAATGCCTCACACCTCCCGCTCACGTTGTGGAATGTGAAAAAACACCTAACCGATCATTTAAGCTAAGTCCGAGAACGGTCACCCATCCAAGTGCCAACCGCGCTCGGTGCTGCTTAACTTTCATGACCGGCCGAGGTGCGTTTCCGCCACTCCGCCACCGTATCGGTAATTAAAAACTATTATTATCAAATAATTTAAATAATACGTGAAAATTTTTAAATTATGCGATATTCAACCTCACATAACGACGAATATAGCCTACGCGGCCGGCTAAGTCGATGACTAGACGCGCAAGCCGGCCTCGTAGGCCTCCGGCCGACAATTTTTCACTCCTTTAAACGACCTTGATTTTTGTTTGTCATTTTCCGAATTAATCTAAAGCCTATGAATGTGTGCTGATGCAGAAACAATAAACATATATAATTATTATTTTTATTAAATAAACAAGATTAATATTATTTGTAATTTTTCGCATTTTAAATCGGATTTAATAATTATTTTTTGTTTTCGTTTTTAAAAATGTATCTGAAGTCTATAGATATCTGGTTTTGTGTTAAACAATAACCAAGTAATATAATAATTTTTTTTTATTAAATAAACAATTCAAAGATTTTTGTTATTTTCGCTTTTTGAAATGCCTTTATTTATTCGTTACTTTTGTTTCAACTAATATAATTACTAATTCAATTATGAATTTATAATATTTATCAACAAATAATAAATATAAATAATATTTGTAATTTATCGATATAGAAAAACCCATTGCTACTTTGTTCAGTCAATCGACAGATATTTTAAATCGAGTTAATCCCCCCTGAAAAATGATTTATAGCCTTACACACCGACGAATATAGCCTACGCGGCCGGCTAACTCGACGACTCGACGCGCGAGCCGGCCGCCTAGGCCTCCAGCTGACAATTTTTCGCTTTTTTAAACGTGTTTGATTTTAGTTTGGCATTTTACGAGTTCATCTAAATTCTATGAAAGTGTCGTTTAGCGTATAAACAATACCCATGTATAATTATTATTTTTATTAAACACACAATATTAAATCTTTTTTTGTAATGTTTCGCATTATAATACGAATTTAATTATTATTTTTAGTTTTCGTTTTTATGTTTTTCAAAATATTCATTAGTAAATAATGAATATAAATAATATCTCTAATTCATTAATATAGAAAAACCCATTGCTACTTTGTTCAGTCAAACGAGAGATATTTAAATCGAGTTAATTCCCCGGTATAACGATTTCTAGCCTTACACACCGCCGAATATAGCCTACGCGGCCGGCTAACTCGACGACTCGACGCGCGAGCCGGCCGCCTAAGCCTCCAGCTGACAGTTTTACGTGTTTTCTGTACCGAGCAGACTTGGTAATCCTGCAACGGGACACGAGCCGTGAGAAGTTCGTCACTAGTTATCCGAAAATTGCGCATGCGCATGCGCGTACATATGCTGGTATAGCGAGAGAGAGAGAGAGAGAGAGAGAGAGAGAGAGAGAGAGAGAGAGAGAGAGAGAGAGAGAGAGAGAGAGATGGATGGAGATGTGTAGTATGAGAGAGAGGGAGAGAGATGGAAACATGCAAGGCAACCGTGGCCTCTAAATAAAAATATTTTGATTTTTTATCGTCTTGTTTTCCATTGTTGCCCCGATTAAATAAGCTAAGAATGTCGTCATTCTGCAATGCATAAGCACGACTTTTATTATATGTCTTTTATTGATATAAGGCCGGTGTATGAGTTATGGTATTTAACGCCATATTGCTACAACCATTTGCGCATGTGCTTCCACGCTAAGTATACAATACAAAGTACAGACTAAGCGCGTCGCGCACTCTAGCGGCGAAATTGGTACTAAGATAACTTTGTCATTAATATAAACTATTTATTTTTTGTCAATATTATGCAAATCGCAAATACAGAAGCACTAGATAATGGTGTAATATGTCTTTCTACAAAGTTTCAGATCAATACAACAAGGACACCCTAAAAAATTTCTGTACGGAAAAATGACTATTTTTTCCGTGCAAACTTTTTTTAGGGTGTCCTTCACATATTGACTTCAAACTTCGTATAAATGCGTATTATGTGATTATCTAGTGTTTCTGTACTTGCGTTTTGAAAATAAAACCATAATATGTTCATTAAGTGTAATAATGTATCCATCTGACTCGGTCGGTAATAATCTAGTATGGCACCCCCTTAAGATAAACGCTATTTTCGTAGTAGTTGCAGTAAATTTCAATGGTGATACTGACGATGAAATGGTACGTGATACTGATAAAACAGTTAAGAGTACGTGTTTTGAAATAGAAGACAAAGATGTATCGGTCCATGACGTGAAACCTGCAATTGAGTGCAAAAAAAGGAAAATCAATGGTAAGGAAAATGAATAAACATAATAAAATTATACGTTAGATAATTTTAAAAATATTAATTAGAGTGTTGAGTTAGTTTTTGTAAGAAATTGATAAATTGGGAAGAATTCATCAAAGAATCTTAAAAAATAATAATGAATAATATTTCCTCACACAAAATCTTGCACTTCTATGTAGAGCATATCCTCGTTTTGCTCGGGCGATAAATTCACACTCGTTCGAAAATCTCACTCTTGTATCGACAACTACTGTTTTAGGGTAATTCAGGTTGTGGAAATGACGAACACCTTACAACCTTCTTTAAATAAATTTCTTTAATTTTCTTTCAATTTGTTGCATTAGATTCAATTGTATAAGAATTCTAAAAGAATTCTTAAAGCAACTCAGATTTATTCAGAAAGTACTATACTACATTTCGCATTGGGTACGAAAAGGTATTATTTACGAGAGTTTTTCCATAAAAAAGCCTTTACGTACACGGAGAGAAATATATTATTAAAATTGCAGATAAATTCAGGAGAAAATTTACCATGAAGTCTTGGGATCGTGGGACCCCGTGACGTTATAGTAAATTTTACCATGAACTTCTTGGTAAAAATTACTTATCCGAAAAATTCAAAGCGAATTCATAACTATTCATAATTCATAGAAAAAGTATATGTGAATCAAATATTTTAAATCAATAAAAAAAAGTCAATTTAAATTAAAGAAATTTATAATGAATATATTTATAGGAGAGTCGGTATTAACGAATATTTTTTTACCGACCAACCGATACTTTCGCTTATACTAAGATATCAGGGAAAAAATTGCAAGATGTTCATGGTAAAATTTATGAGTCTTCTTACTAAAAATTTGAATGAAAGCAGGTCGTCCCACGATTACCATGAATTTAATGATAATTTTTATAATATATTTCTCTCCGTATACTAGTTACAAACTGCATTTTACACAATAAGGTACCAAAAACAAGAAAGGAAGTTGTGATTTGTATGTTAGAGTATATAGGGAAAAGAAATTTTAAAAAGATCCACCTACGTCTGCTTAGAAGAGTTCATAAACAATTCGTTGAATAGTTCGTAATGAATAAAAAAGTATTAGAATAATCTTTAATTAATAATATAAAAAACAATAAGAAGAGGTGGAATATATTATACTACCTATTATTAATATAAAATCAATGAGTTTAAGCAATGTTTAATATAAGTTGTTTATCGTGTATGTTTTTTGGTACTGTGTCGTATATTAATAAAAATATTACTTAAATATGAAGAAAAAATCTTCATTCTTAGTGAGTTTATGGTAATATTTATCTTATATTTTTTATTTGAACCCAAAATCCATCTAAATTAATTTATTAACCCAAAAGCGATTTCTTATGAAATACATTACTTTTTGAATATGAAATTGAACCGCCAAGTAGGAAAGTTGATCGAAAAATCATTAGTACTTTTTATTAGAAAGTGTCAGTGAATATTTTTCGAATTATTGAAAGAAAAATTTAAAATTAATCAACCTTTTTTTATAACATTATTCTAAATTATTTATTTAAAATGTTGTATATTCGATACGTGCATACAAATGCAGAAGTACTTGATAACAGAAAAATATGCTATCATACAAAATTTGAAACAAAGTTATAGTACACCTTGTGACATGGCAGTTCTAACTGCATGTCGCATACTTAGTTTATATTTATAGTGTATATTAATTATTCCAAAGCCCCGTAGCTTATAGGAATTAATTGTAAAACTCACTCGGAATCCAAATAGTCTAGACCGTGAGGAAGGAGTACGCACTCCAGTAAAACATACGCACAAGCACACAAGCACACAATCACTGTTCCTGTTAAATTCCTGTATAATAATTATCCAGTTGTTGAAGTCGAATCCAGGAGTAGTTGAGTGAGGTCCTGTGTAAAATCCTGTTCCTTATGTGCTGGAGAAGGTAATCGTAGAAGATAGCAGTTGAGGTAAAGCAGATAATATTGGACAGCATCGACAACAAGTAAACATCCAGCCTCCTCCAAGAAGTAATAGTCCTTCGTTGGTACAAAACCTCCTTCGAGTGCCTGCAATAGTATTAATAAATAATACTGAATTGAAATTAGAGTTGAGAAAAAGCAGTAGGTTGTCAAAACCTAGTTGCAGGTAAGGAGAAGGAGAGGTGAGTTGAGGTTAGGATATTACTTCTACAAGATATTAATTTTAAAAAAAGAGACAACGCTATTTATACCGTTACCTCGGACAATCCAGCTAGATGTTGACGTGAGCATAAAACAGGCACCTCCGGAACCTGGTGAGGAAGAAGCAGCTGAGGAAATCTCCAGTGCAGTATTGATGTCGTCGTTCCCGTATGCCGCACCTGAAACATATAAACAAACTCGGACGAACTAACATTAATACAGGTTATTGTATGGAACTAGAGTATTTTACCGTTTGTTGACGTTGTTCCTGTGGATGAGACTCCGAGTTGTTAGTATCCAGCAGCTGAGACGGTGCACGGGGACGGAGGTGTTCACTGCACATAAACAATACACGTACGTCGGATAGGCCGAGTCAAGCGAACGAGAGCCAACTGTTGCGCGTGGCGCATGCGCGCGGACTCGCTGATCGGTTCATCACGACGAACTCGGTGATTCCGAGTCGGGCCGTCGAACTAGACGTTTACTTTAGAAATTATACGTAGCTATTACCGAGAGTGGTTATCTTTTTATTAATTGTTTCTTTTCGAGATTTCCTGTTTTCCAGCTTCCCGAGTAAGCTGTGATTTGTGCGTGTGTGTGCGGTAATCGCGCGTGATAAATCTATAAATTTTGCCGCGTGAACGCGGCTGGCGACCGTGACTAAGTCCGTTTCATTGTTGTATAAGTATTTCATTTTTATTAAAATTCTAGCTTCATACAAAGAGTGTTATTTATTTATTGTAAGGGAGCCGTTCACCCTGATCCCCAGTGAACGTGTTTTAACCTTTAAAAGTATTTCTACCGAAAATATATAAAAAAACTTTTCGACCGACACGGTGGCGGAGTGGCGGAGACGCACCTCGGCCGGTCACGGAAGTTAAGCAGCACTGAGTGCGGTTCGCACTTGGATGGGTTTGGCTTTCGTGGCGGGTTAGGTGTTTTTTCACACTTCACAACGTGAGCGGGAGGTGTGAAACATTCGGTTTCGGTGTCAAGGCCTACGCAATGTGACTTTAACACCCAAAAAGAATGTTTCGAATACACGGGCCATCTCGGGTGAGGTTTTCCCTGCTTCACAGGTTTCCCTCATCCACGGGCATAACCCCGGGCGAATGCGAGATGGTGGGGTTTTTAAGGGAGGGATAAAGCACCCACACATAGGTGGTAGGTGAACACCGTTAAAGTCCCCCAGGGGATAAACGGTAGGAAGTGCCAGGAAAAAGAGAGCACAAAACCAAGAATAAAAAAAAAAAAATATAAAAAAACTTTTCCGTGCAAATATTTTTGAAGGTGTCTTTTGTATAATGACTCATAACTTTGCAAATTGACATATTATTTAATTATCTAGTACTTAGATGTTTTGGTGTTAAAAAGATTCCTTAATACAGAAAAATGGGTATTTGACGAGTTTTTATAGACTTTCTCTAGAATAATCTATCAAGCCTCTGTTTAAAATTATTTTTTGGATATCTAACTGTACCTTGAGTAACTAAATTGATTGAAATATTAATCTCGCTACGCTCAGGTAACAACCCCGACTCGTGCGTGATTCACTTGCTTTGCGCACTTGTTATGTAATGAACAATTTTTTAAAACTGTTGCTGAATTAATATAAGAAAGAAATTCAGTTTGATCAATTTAAGTATTCTTTACAAATAACAATTAAGAATACAAGTAGACAATTAAGGGGCTTTCTGCCATATGACGCTTCATTAGTACGCGTTTTAGTACAAGCTTATCGTTTCTTACAGAAAAACAAACTATTAGTTTCGATTGATATATACTGCTCTTTAGTCAATTTTAAATTATAAAATGGAAATTTGGTAAGATAGATTCCTCATCCGTAATAAAATTAAGCTATAATGAAAGATCCAACAATAATTTTTAACAACATTTGTAAAGGAGTGCAGTTTTAAAGATAATTAGCATATGCTTAATATTTTAAATTTGACTATAAATTCGAAGTACCTTTTAATAAATTATTCTAAGACAAGAATTCAATAATTTTTTTTATGTTGACAAGGTAATTTTGAAAAGAGTACGTGTCTTAGATTGTGAAACATTGGTTTAGCTTTAGCTCATTCTTTTAATCACTTTTATTTAATCTAAACTTTACTAACGAGTATTTCTACAAATTGTTATTCATAGGGAAACAAATTCTAAAACTTTACAATTATGATATTATTATCAATTTGAGATATTTTTAATAGTTACAAATTAGAGGCGTGCTGGTAAAACCCAAATATTCCTGCTTTTGATTGTAAAAATCAAACTTGTTAAATTATAAGATTCTTCAGTAGTAATTGTCGAAAAAATACCCGTACTATTATTTAAATCAATTTTGTAATCTTATAAAAATAAATTTGCTTCTAAATCATTTATATTATATTATATTATATTATATTATATTATATTATATTATATTATATTATATTATATTATATTATATTATATTATATTATATTATATTATATTATATTATATAATCTAAATATTTATATTATATCTGTTTAGTGATGTGTCAATTAATTTGTTATCTGTAGAGTATTGTTATGTTATATTTTATTCCAAATATTAAACTTGGAATTTTATCTGCACAGATCTATTACAAATGTACATAGATTCTTGTTCTGCCAATTCTAGTGAAAATAAAATAAATTTGTCTGAATCAGTTTAATGGCATCGAGGAAAAAGTTTGTATTTTATGTATTTTAGAAAGAGGTTTGAGTGCAAGAAGGGTTTGGATGCGCGCGCGTTATAATGCCATACTGATTAAAAGTATCATCGAATGCCATTATTTTGTACTATTACGCAAATGGAACCCTGCATTGCTTCCAATACAAAAACATAAAATGTAGTTAACCGCATACTCCAAAATGTGAGACAAAATACCATTTAACCTGCAAAATGCATATCCTAACAATGTTGAATGATTCTGCCATCTAAAACAGTTCTCGTCCTAGAAACTAAAATCTTTTCTATTAAATGACTTTTAGTAAAAAGTAACATTGCTTAACCACACTTGCTAGGTTTATATTTTAATGCAATAAATATGATAAACATTATTTCTTTTCAAATATATGTATATCTAATATATTTTTAATACTAAGCGTGCAAAATACCTTTAAAAAGGGGGCTTATTAAAAAAATAATATTATAAATACGAAGAAAAATATGCTTTTTTGATTTTTTATTTAGGCGAAACATCATCAAAATACCTGATGGACTACTCCAAAGCTTTATTTAAATTTATTTATACATGCGAAATGACATTGTCAAAATAAAAAAAATTTTCATTTTCATTTAGGCGAAATGACATATCGCCTGAAACTTTTATTTCAAATTTTTGAATTGGGCGAAATGACATTGCCAAAACGCCTAAAAAGAAGTTTTAAAAAATTTCATTTAGGCGAAATAACATTGTCACATCGTCTAAGATTTTTTATAATTTTTTCGATTTAGGTGAAATGGCACTGTCATTTCGCCTAAAAATAAAATTAAGCGTAATGACAATTAGGCGAAATGACATCGTCCCAAATCGCGCTGCGCAGGCATATCGCGATAGGTGGCCAAATCGGCGACATCCCGATCCGCACACGATAGGAGAAGCGCATCGTCGATTCATGCAGATTGGTAGTGCGTTGCCGGAGCATCGTGATGCTGGTCGTCCACAAATTGTGGATCCAGCTGTAGAAGACCAAATATTGGAGTTATTTGAGGCGGACCCAACAAGCAGCTGTCGCAAAGGGGAGGCTGGGAAGCACCCCTATCATTACCGGCGTGTCCAGGACTTGCTACCCGGCGATTATCAGCGCCGTGTCAATTTTTGTAGGGGCTTGTTGGCGCAGCTACGGGTTCGACCAGATTTTATCCAAGACATTCTTTTCACCGATGAGTGCACATTCACCCGCAATGGTATACTGAAACAGCATAATTACCATTTTTGGGCTGAAGAAAATCCACATCTAGTGAGGGCCACAAATTTTCAACATAGGTGGTTGATAAATGTTTGAGCTGGAATAAAAGGTGGTAAACTGGTAAGATTCCCTTTATAATTCCTTTAATTTTATTCTCTTCCTGATAAAAAATCCCTTGCATTTTTTTATGTTCTTTAAATTTTTTATTAATTATGTAATTTCCTGCTAGAAAGTAATAATACAATGTTCTAAAATTATAGTATATTTAAAAATCGTAACCTTGAACTTCGCTTTATAACTTCTTTTAACCTTAATATTATATTTATTTAACTTTTTTTATAAAACCCACAAATAATTTTGTCTTGGAGCTACATTATATAGAATCAGTTATAGCTTAAGTTTTTTTTGGTATCTACGTAATTTGATCCTAAGAGATAACAGTAAAGTATATTGCAATTTTTATGGTATCCCCATAACCTTAAAAAGTTTATTATTTTATTCTTTTACGTACAAATTCTTAATTGTGATGATTCTCTTAAGACAAACAGTTTTGGTTACTTTAACCTAACTTAATAAATTCTTAAATTACAATTTTATATTAATATTTAATGAACTGTGTTTATAAATCGGGAAGATATTAGAACCTTAACAAATTTTCTGTTACACCATAATTTTGTTTAAATATTCACTTCAATACATTGATCTTAATAAAATAATTTGATATGAAAAATTAATAGCAATTATTCTAAAAGTATATGATATTTTTAACCTCATATTATACTCTATCAACATCACATATTTCCCAATATTTTGAATAATACGTTCTTTTCCTCTAGTAAAAATTCGAATCTAAGAGCAAGGAATTAAAAATTTATAGTAAATATCTTTTTATTTAACGTCTTTTTTACGCATTTTCTTAGCACTCAATATAATGACCATTTAAAATACATAGAATTTACTACCACAAAAAATATTTTCTTAAACTCATCTATCCCAAATATTTTTTGTTTAACTATTAATTAGTTATTAACGTAACTTAATGCGAAAACATAATAGTAAAATATTCTATAGGCACTGTTTTATAAAAATCAATTTAAAATTATGATGTTAATTATTTACTGTTCAAGAATAGTAAAGAATTTACTACTTCAAATAATTTTATCTTAAGCAAGCCTAACCCAAACATTATTTATTTCATTTTTATTTTGCTAATTATGTTATTTTGTACGAAGGATTAATAGAAACATTAATTTAAATATTTTATAAATTAAATAAAAATAATTTACGTAAAAATTAACCTTAAATTATGTTGTATAAATCAATGTAACCTTAAAATATTAATTACTTAATTCTGAATAATTAAGAATTTGTTACTAGAAATAATTTTGTCTTAAACTAAACTAACTAAACATTTTTTAATTGAATTTTAAATTAATTAATATTTTTATCGGTCTTACAGTCAATTATATGGGCAGTTAGATTGCCCCTACTTATAATCACCCCCGAAGAATCTATAAAAATAATAAAAATAAAAAATAAAAAATAAAAACACTAACTGAAAATAAAAACAAATTATTAATAAAGCAATCTGACTGCCCCCTGCACCAAAAATCTACTAACCCCAAATATGCTGTCCGACGTTTCGAACTCGCTGCTGCTCCTCATCAGGGACTGAAATGAAAAACTATTCCACACGATACACGAAAAATATTAATTAATTTAGTTATACTACAGTCGACATAAGTAATATTTTATTAATTAATTGAATTTTGTTTTATGAAATATATTACATAATATGAAAAAGTACCAGAAAATATGCAAAAATCTGATAAGTTATACTATACCAAACATTAATTATTTTATTAATAATTTCTTAATTTTAATTTGGACAAAAGAAATCAATGTAATATTTATCAAAATATTTTATTAAATAAAATATTTTGCAAGTATTGTGTATTACAAAAAATTAATCTCAACTTTAATTAATTCTTAATTTTTTATTTTATCGAAACAAGTCCGAATATTACAAGTTCTTTTTCCTTGCATGCTCCCTATTCTAATTCCAAACATTTTCTCTTTCCATTGTTAGATAGGTCCTGCTATTTTACCACCTCGTATGAATGGTCATGCTTATCTCCAGTTTTTGACCGACACATTACCTGGTTTACTGGAAGATTTACCGCTTGCGGAAAGGCGTCGAATGTATTTTATGCACGATGGTGCGCCTCCTCACTTTTCGCGAGCGGTGAGGGACTTCCTCAACCAGTGCTTTCCGGATTGGTGGATTGGACGAAATGGTCCTATTGAGTGGCCTGCATGATCTCCTGATTTAACTCCCGTGGATTATTTCTTGTGGATTATTTCTTATGGGGTTACATTAAGGAGATCGTGTACCGGGGTGATGTCGATACGGATCAGGAATGCCGTCAGCGAATAGAAGAGGCGTTCCAGAATTTGCTGCAAGATGAAGACCTCCTCGAAAGAGCCGTCAACGCTTTAAGAAGGAGGTGTGAGCTTTTGCTGGAAGTCAATGGACGCCACTTCGAGCAGCTTTTGTAAAATCGGCCCTTATTAGCGCCACAATCGGCTCTTCTAAGAGCCATAATCGGCCCTTTTTAGAGCCACAATCGGCCCTTTTTAGGGCCAGTATACCCGTCACTACGTAAGGAACAAATTTATGATATTCTACGTTATATAGCAGTAAAAATTACTAATAGACCTAGCTAATAAATAAATAATTAAAATAGTGGCATTTATACAAAATAGATAAGAATAATAAATCGTAGTGTAATACTTTTTTTTCAACCCACAAGCCCATTGTATAGAATAAAATTTATCTTGAACTTATGTTAGTGAGAGTAAATAATATTGTTTTGTTTATCTAAAAACTTTGACCTACTAAATGAAGAGGTTATATTTTACCATTTTTTTAGGCTTTGGCGTCACCCTTTTAAGGAGCTTTAAAATCCAAATCAAATTAGTCAAAATCATTTTTAGCCCCGTTTTAGTTGAAATTTGTTAAATAAACTAAAAAATAGCTTATCAATTATATATTTTCCTAAACAGCTTTTTATTCAAGTAAATGCGTAAAAATAATAGGAAAGAAGTTTTATCACAAGGATAGAAACTTGAAATTTTCATTTATTTCTATTCGGAATCACAATTGCATTATAGAGAAGTCGAATTTATTTTTTACAAAATTACAAATTATTCCATTGCATGTTATTTATAATTTTAATATATTTAGTAGAAATTTAAATTTAGGAAGTAAGAATTAAAAATTCGTAATAGAGATCTTGTGATTACCTACTTTATACTTATTTTATTAGCACTTAATACAATTATCATTACCTCAAAACATTCAAATAATGTGTGCACCTTTTTGCAACCAGTAAACTTCAAAATTCCTATAGTTTCGAGAGGTTTTTTAACGTTCTTATCTGATTAACAACTATTTTCTGTTATTTCAGGAACCACTTCATCGAATAAACTAAAATTTTAACAATAATAGAAAAACATGATTTTAATCCACTTAAATGAAATACTGGTAATAAAAGTCGAAATGTTTATTAAAAAATTTATAACACAATTTTTTAATTTATCTAAATCATTTGACAAGTATAATTTTTATACAATATTAACGCAGTCTGTTTTCTTTAAGTGGATTAAAATGATGTTTAAAAGATACGTTTAAAATTTCAACCTATTCGATGAAGTGGTTCCTGAGATATCCTGAGTTAAGTTCATTATGGAAAAATATCAGAATACGGAGTCTTATAATTAATTAAAATAGTTATGTTACATATAAATGTGTCATAAGATTTAAATAAAAGTTAATATAATAAAATAATTTGCTTAAAAAATTAAGAAATGCTGTCAACTGTTATGAAAAAATTATTATTATGAATAGTTTATTTTAATTTTAACCCATTCGGCTACTTCCCTTAATAAATATTATAAAATGATTTAAACATTTTGGATACACGTTAAAAATAAAATTCAGGAAATACAAATAAAATGATAATTCTAAATATTAATATTAATTTACATCCGAGTAATGCAAGTTGAAACAACAGTTTCATTTCCTTTATTTCATTATTCACCGTATTTGATGTTATGTACCTCAAAATAGATCAACATTTTGTATTACACATCAAATGAGAAAAAGGTTTGAAATGATGAATAGAATTTTTTTACTAATTTTCAAACACCTAATTTACAGTAATAAGATTGGCTATCGATGGCTCATTTTATTAGTTTTGATTTTGGTCTGTACGCCAGCAGCAATATGCCTCTGATTGAAACAAGTTATTTTTTGAAACAATAGCTTTTCAACAAAATTTAATTTAATATAGGATCTTGATTTAAACCAAAAATATAATAAATCAAATATATTGTAAAAATAAAAAATTGGAAATAGACAGTTTTAGCACTGGAGTATCTATTTCATACTATCCAACAGTTCTATTCAACAATTATTGTCCTGGATAACACTTTTTCGTCTAATTATTTGGATTCTATTATGTTTTTTTAATAATATTAACTAATTGAACTTATATTAAATAAACATGAATATGAACATTTAATAGAAACATTTAAACCGATGAAACTTGTTAATTGGTTTTTTTAACTTTTTCACCGAATAGTGTTTTTTAGTATTCTAGACAGATAACATTTAAATTTAATTAATAATAATTAATATTAATTATCAATAATACTAAAAAAGACAATTTAGTGAAAAAGGTATTAAAACCCAATAAACAAGTTCCATCGGTTACATTAAACTTATTCATGTATCTTTGTATGTTTAATAAATTTATGATAGGTATATGATAGTTTTGGACAATTTTATTGATGAGATTAATAAATATTGTATAATTCAATTAATTAGATTATAAAAAGTTTATCCAGGGCAATAATAATTGTAGAATAAACCTGTTGGTTCTATGAAATGGGTATTCGAGTGCTGAAACTGTCTATTTTCAATTTTTCATTTTTATAATAAATTTTGTTGAAAAGCTATTGTTTCAAAGAATAACTTGTTTCAGTTAGAGACATATTGATGCTGTCGTACAGACCAAAATCAAAACCAACAAAATGAATCTTGATAGCCAATCTTATTACTGTAAAATAAATATTTGTAAAAATGGTAAACAATTATATTGAGCATTTGAAAACTTTTTCCCATTTATTATGTAATACAAAAAGTTGATCTATTTTGAGGTATTTTAAGGTATTTAACATCCAAAATGGTGAAAAATGAGAAAAAAGGAAAAAAACTGTTGTTACAACTTGCAAACTCAGATGCAAATTAATGTTAATTAAAATTTCTTGCAGATTCTGGATTATATTTTTAGTTTATCTAAAAGAACACGAGCCATTTTAAAATTTATGAACATTTGTCGTGAAATCACCTACATTTATTTTATTAATGGGACAAAATGGCCTGGGTTAAAATTGAAAAAACAATTCAATATTATTAAGTAATAATTTTTTCATTACAATTGAAAATATTTCTTAATTTTTTAAACAAGTTAAATTATTATTAACTTTTATTTAAAATTTGTTTGCCAATTTATATGTAGCATAACACTAGTACAAATTTTATATTTAAGGTTAAATGAAACTCTGAATTTGCCATTGATTGGGCATTTTTTGGGTATTTTATGATAATTGGTTTCTGATTTTTTTTCCATAATGGACAGTATATCCCAGGAACAATTTCATCAAATAGGCTGAAATTTAAACAGTAACTTTTAAATATTTTTAATCCAGTTGAATTAAATAGACTGTGTTAATATTGTAAATAAATTATACTTGTTGAATTATTCAAAGAAATTAAAAAATTGTGTTACCAACAGCTAAATTATTAATTTTTTAATGAACATTTTGACATTTATTACAATTCTGTTTGATTTAAAAGCATTAAAATCATGTTCGCTATTACTATTAAAATATCAGCTTATTCGATAAAGTGGTTCCTGAGATATCCTTGGTATTAATTTAGTTAATAATAAATTATTTAAAATACGTAATGCAATTAAATAATTAAATAATAAAATTACTTTAAGGCTTGACATTTCCTTATCAGCCATTTTTCAATCTCCCGTTTCTCTTTAATTTGTCGCATATTTACGTGTTCAATAACAAACGAATCGACCAATATGCGAGTTTGTTTTCGTTTTCGATCTCGCATTCCCCTCTTCGGGCGCTCCCTCCACGCATCGCTTTCGGTCTCGCTGCACCGCCCATCGCCGGCTGCGGCGCTCTGATTGGCTCGAATAAATAATGTTAAACTAACAATAATTTAATAAATAAGCTCCAAATTGAAATTTGTCTAATAGAAAAGTTGTTTAGAATTTTGAGTTTCATATGTGTGCGAATTTAACGGAATGAATTTCAGGACACCCTGTATATATCAAAACGGAGATAACGAAAATCGAAAAAAGCAAGCAATTTCTTTGACGAGACATTTTTTATTTATGCATGAATGAAATAAGAGAATATTTGATGTTAATAGAAGTTAGATAAATAGGGACAGCGATGTTTCATAGTTTTGATAAAAATAATAATAATTTTTGCATTATAATATAAATTAATAAAACAATAATAAAATTATTAATACACACATAGATGTATATATATATATAATAAAAAAAAAAATTTTAATTAAATTCAAATTTATATACCTCATGGATTACCGACAATGGGGAATATTCCATGTATTGAAAATTCATATTAGAATCAATATTATTTGCAATTATTTTTACGCATGTATCAAGCTGCAAATCCTTGTTTTTGAATTTCATTTTTAAACAATACTGCACTTATAAATAACTTTAAAAATAAATAACCGTAAAGAAATTAACGTTTAAAAGTTGTATAATATTTTAACAATATTACACTCTATCACAAACTTTAACACAACACTTTTAATTAATTTGATAAATAAATATTTAAATAATATAAATAAACTTCACGCGGTTATTTATTGAAATCCGAACTCGGAATGATTGAAACATTCGTAACGTGCAACTAATTATAAAGAAAAACAAAAATACACCGCTTCCGTAATTTCGCGAAAATTCGCGCGCGACAGTGGTAGTGAACGCCCAACAATCAACACAATACCCCTTCCACTTACGCACCTGCTAAGCAAGAGCAGACACTCAGTTTCTCCAGCGCGACAAAACAATAGAGTCCACTGACCTCTGCACAACACACAGATTATCGAGCAGTTCAAAAACGGATCAAAATTACGACATCCGCCAAGACATCCGCGATAAACGCATCACCAAATTTTTGAAGGATAGAGTGTCCGGAAAAAACTTAATTGATTTGGTTTCAAACCAATCTCAAACTCAAACTCAAGCTATGGGGAGGCAAGTCATTTACTTATATTTAGATTTTTTAAAATTTTATTTCATTTCAATTAATTTCATTTAAATTCAATAAATTATATATTTATAATTAGTTGAGTTGTGTTATATATTTATAATTATAATATATAATATAATTTATTTCTATTTATATAAAAGAATATATTGATAAACATATGTTAAATATTTTCCTCCATGCATAAAAGAGAGTGACGTCGTTAATTATTAAAAAAAATATTCTTTACCTGATTATCACTTATAAAAGCAGCTGACAAATGGTTCCATGATTAAACACAAATAGTATAATGAAAATAATACATAGGAGAAAGAAGAAGCAAATAAAATACTAAGTTATAAAATTGAAAATATTTTAAATAAGAAAGAAAGAAATTTTAAATCTATGTGTTTCGTCTTGGGACCGTCCGCCAGAACTCATCAGTGAGGCGCAGACAGTCCCTGCCCCAGACACACAAGACAATATTATGGAATCAAAATTATGATAAACTTAAATTTTGGTATCGTAAGAACGAATAAACTGAGCCTACATAAGTACACATAAGTTGGAAAATCTGATTGTGGATGGAAGAGCGCCCCCTAACAGCAGAGTATGTACTATGGACATAATATTAAACCAAAGTCCTGTTATTATTAAAAATATAATTTTTCTCGCTCAGGCAAAAGTTTTTAAATTAATATAGAAATTTTGTCGGTCATGCTGAGCTAACGTCTAACGACTCTAAGAACTCCAAGTTGCTCGCTCGAAAAGGCACGACAATTTGCCGCGTATCAATCCCGAGGACAACATTATGAAGGCCACAAGCCGCCAGACATAAACCAAAAGGAGAAAGAAGAAGCAAATAAAATACTGAGTTATAAAATTGAAAATATTTTAAATAAGAAAGAAAGAAATTTTAAGTCTATGTGTTTCGTCTTGGGACCGTCCGCCAGAACTTATCAATGTATTTGTCGAATACAATATGTATTATTTGAATTATACTATTTGTGTTCATGGAACCATTTGTCAGCTGCTTTTATAAGTCATAATCAAGTAAAGAATATCTTTTTAATAATTAAGACATAAGGGTGATCCCTAAAAACGTCGTCACTTTCTTTTATGCCTGGAAGAAAATATTCAAATTATGTTTATTAATTTCTTCCAGGCATAAAAGAAAGTGACGACGTTTTTAGGGATCACCTTTATGTCTTAATTATTAAATAGTATATTGTGTGCCTAGGGTGTAAAGTGGACTTTTTCAAGCCATAAAAGTCCACTTAGCCCTTGGCGCACACCATATTTTTTGTGACAAGTGCACGAATGTTCGCATTTGAAGGACTCTAAAAATAGGGATACTATGCAAATATTGCGCTGTATTTAATAAATTCATATATAATATATATTCATACAAAAGCACTACTTTAGTCCCTATTTTTAGGATGCAAAATATATATTATTTAAGTGTATTTTACGTATTGGTAATAAAATAAAACACAGATCATATGTATTTGTCGAATGCAATATGTATTATTTTCTATATACTATTTGAGTTTAATCATGGAACCATTTGTCAGCTGCGTTTATAAGTGATAATCAGGTAAAGAATATCTTTTTAATAATTAAGACATAAGGGTGATCCCTAAAAACGACGTTAGTCTCTTTTATGCATGGAAGAAAATATTGATAAGCATAATTTAAATATTTTTAAAATTTGAATTTTTTTAAGCATTGGAAAATTTGTGAATCTATTGCTTGTTTACAATATAAGGTATACGATAAATGAATTTATTGATCTCGACAAGCCAAAGACTATTCCTCACAACTCAGTAAGGCGGACTGTATTAATACCAGCCACTTTAAATACCTCACAGGATGAGTGTTTGAAAAAAGACCAAGACATGCTAAGACAAAATAAAAAATTTAATTGATTGTAGTATAAATTTAAAAGGCATCTCGTCTCTAGATACAGATGAATGATATAATATAAAAATTTTGAAAAACAGCTCTATTCCGACGAGGAAGACATGGGGTATACATGCCCTACCGATAGCAAACTTTAGTAAGTGCCACATATTAACAGGTAGCCCCCTAACGCACTTACATAGAACTAATGTCTTAAGACTTAAAGTTTAACGCACACGAGCACATACACACACACACCTGCTCACTCGCACACGCATACCCTACTGCAAAAATACAGGTGATAATCAGCTGATTTTTACCTGATTGTCGTGTCAAAATCACAGCTGATTTGCAGATGATTATCAGCTGATTTTCAGGTGAAAATCATGTAACTATTCAAATAAAATAAATTTCTACTACATGATACATTGTGCATTATATTAATTAATTATTTGTTTAGAACTTTTATAATTAATGAATTGAGAAGTGTATTATATATAATGTATTATATGCTATAAATAAATAATGTAATACATGATTAATAGAAATTTATTGAAAATTACAAAGCATATGCTATTAATTTTACATCATCGACTTAACACGATTAAATTAACGGCGACAATTTTAGTTGTATGTACACTTTCTATTACACTTTCTATACTACTTTCTATTTACATATATATTTGATTCGAAATCTATTAATATCTACTAATAATGTAATAAATTTGAAAGCGGCAATACGTACATAATACCATTAATTTCACATTAATCACAATGGGTTCTGATTCAATTTTTTCTATTATATGTAATGCTTTATAATGATTATTAAAACGATATAATGAATTTATCGATTTGTACAAAACTTCCATCTGTAAGACGGGCGAATGCATTATTTGATCTTCTCTTCGCTATACAAGATGATTCGTACAAACAGTTATCTTTTACAATCTTAAAATATACATTCGCAGAATCTGTTATATTTAAAGTATTTTTGAGAGCATCATCTACGTCCTGACTACGTCCAAAGTAACTTATTTCTAATGTTTTATTATAATTAATGACACTTGACGAGAGAACATCATCACAGTACATTTTTATTAAGTCAGAAATGTAAGGATATGCTCTTTCTTGTAAAACTGTTATGCAATGGTTTATGTTGATATGCCTAATGATTTGAGATGGATCACCCTTCGAACACCTAATTGCTTTCAACAAATCGTGATTTGCCGACTCAAAGGGAAAAGTAGAGTCACACCACAGCGGTCCCCAATTAAGAACGCTTTCGGATAAATGCAGCAACTGATGAATATTGTAAGTCATTGCTTTGTGACCAAACAGTTCTTCTGTATTTGCAACGAATTCATGGAACATAAGATTTGCTCGATTTAATTCAGCAGATGTTATGGTGTCTTGCAATAATATATACAAACTTTCTACAAAAAGAAGCCAGTGATTATAGTAGTTTCTATTCAGATGATCTAATAATACCGGGACGTTGTAATATAAAATATAGTTTTCCCACTCTCGAGCTTTCCAATCATTTCTTGAAGATATCGGTTGGCTCAATCTGGAAATTTGATGTGGAGCGGCGATACGATTTATTTTTAAATCTATTTCTGTAATGTAATCATTGTTCATTAAACTGATATGATAGTTTGTTATTTGCTTCGCAACGCCTTCTAGGCAACAATGCATATAATCGGGAACAAATCTCGAAATTATATATAAATTTTGTAAATTGATAAAAGGAGACGGATACTTAACACCATTGATTGGATTATCGAGAGTTGCGTTCATCATATCGTTGATTGTAGTTTCATGATTTCGATCAGCAGGAATACTTTGCAATAAAGTATATTTTAAAGCGGTATCACACCAAGTACCTGGATGAAGGCACCAACTGCAACCATAATTACCGTTAAATTGCTTTATGCCCTGAATAGGAGCACGAGCCACAGAATCTACGCAGCAATGAATGATGTACAACTTCAACAAACGATCTTCTTCATTTATAGTACATGGGATACCTTGTTTTGGCAACTCGTTAATCATTAGGTAAAGTGGCCAAATAGAATATTGAGAAGATTTAGTATAGTAAATATAGTATCAATATAGTAGTATAGTATAGTATAGTATATCTCAAATATAGTATTCAATAATTTAAATAAATTAGTTATTCCAGTAACAAACAAGCTATTTACATCACAATATTTCAAAACCATTAAGAGTAATTCGCCTTTACTTTTGCTAATAGTAATTGAGGTAGGATTAAAAAAATCTTCGTTAGTAATCATTTCTTCTAAACTACCGAATTTGGTAAATAGCTTATTAGATTTTTCTTGTTTATTCTCTAGAATTGTTTGATGAAGATACACATTTCGTTCGGGCAACAAATGTTACACTCGTGCTAGGATTAATTTTTTCGCACTAGTAACAAAAAGTAGTATTTGTTGATTTTCTAGGTTAATAATTTTTGGATACATTTATGATATTTTAGGTATATAATGTCTTTCTAGAGTAATTAAAGTTAATACATAATAATTTTTTTATAAGATTTATAATTTTCGAAAGGAAAATTATAAAAGCAATTTTCAGAAACGGTATCTTTCATTACTTTTTCAAACTGCAAACTTAATAAAAACTTTTTTGTAAGAATCGAGAAATTATATTTCTTTATTTTGATCTAGCACTCTCATATACCCGCTGATCGGGTTTATACGCCCCCCCCCCCCGCCCCTCCACCTCTGCCTGGGTGTGTTAATTCCAGTTTTAATTCCCTTCAATTCCCACCGTCCATCCGTCCAGGTACCATGCGGGAGACAAGGAAAACCTATGGTATTACACCCGTAGGAAAACCTTCCCCGAGAACGGCCTATGTATGGAAGTATTCTTTTTGGATATTTTGGTCACATTTCGTAGGCCCAAACACCGAATATCTTATTAAAATCAAATATCTGAAAATCGAATAACTTACACTTCCCGCCTAACTGATATCGAAATCAACTTACTATGACGGTTGCGAAAGGTGCTTAACTTTTGACATCGTCTGATCTATCTCTCCGCGTCTCCGCCACCATTTCGGTTTATAGAGAAGTTTTAATATTAGTTAAAGTGTAGCATAAATTTTTTCTGATTTTTTAAACGTATTTAAAAAAAACAATTTTTTAATTTTCTGAATAATGAAACATTGTATTTAAAAATCCTGTTAAGTTTGAGAGTGTGTTATTTAAAAGTTAAAAAGCTTTAATTAATTTCTTTAATCCTTCAAAACGTGTCAAATACTTTTTTGCAAACGGTTGTAAATATATTTCTTCAACAGTTTGAAGAGCATGTCGGGCCCAAGCAATCTATACAAGGATTTACCTTTTCCAACCCAAAATTATAATTAAAAGTGAAATAAAAAGTAGGAAGAATTTATAATTGTTATTCAGAATTTTCATGACAGCCTGAAGCTTCGATTGATCAAGACTATTTTTCTTAAATTATGCAGAAAAATACGAAATAACGATACATCAATGTCCAAAATTAATAGACAAATTGTAAAAGATTAAAAAAGAACCCTGAAAACGAACCGACAAGTCTGAATTCTTTTTAAAAAGCCGTTTTTTGTATTTATTTATTAACATTCCATCCAACTTGTTATAATTTAAACTTTTATATTTTATTATGAAATCACACCAAAATTACTATTGACTATATTTATAGAGATAAATGTATGGAATGTATGAGATCAAAAATATAAAAATTGAAACAATTGTTGTTCGTTACTTTCAATTTGGTTCTTTTTAGCTTCAAATCATGTTTCCTTTAACTTTTTTTCACCTCTTTACTCATCGATAAAGGTACACCAGCTTGGAACCATTTGAAGAATTTGAATGCTTTTAAATGCTTTTGAATGCTTCAAATAGTTCCAAGCTTGTGTATCTCTATCGATGAGTAAAGAGGTGAAAAAAGGCTAAATGAATGCAATACTTAATCTGATAACAAGGTTCGAAATATGTGACGTGGTATTCGCGAACCCGGTATAAATAATTATTATTAATAATTAAAATTAACCGTTGGGCCGCGTTGCCCAATATCGCGCACACAATTAATTTATTTATTTACCGAACTGCGGCTGTCGCCAGGAACGCGAGTTCGCTGGGACGAACGGTGTCGAGGATTCAGGCGATCCTCCTTGCCTCGACACGATATGAAAATTAAATGAATGTCGGCGGGAGCGGGGAGAACAAAATAAACACACAATGATTAATTAAAATAAAATAAAAGAAATGTTTATTTTAAATCAAATAATTAACAAAATGGCCACTCAGGCCGTGTGCCGCGACAAAGTTATTTCGCGCGGGCGGAAGTCCCGGGAAACCTGCCGGATCGAGATCCTCGCCTGCGACAGGTTTCACTCCCGGGAACCGCTGTTCGAGTACCGTTGTACTCGAACACACTCCCGTGGTACACACACACACAAGGGAGGGGGAGGGTCACAATAATAAATTGTCACTTACCGGTGACGCTCCTCGGGGATGGCCCAGCCGATCCTCGGCGACTGGTCGACCTCCTTGACAAGGGGTGCGATCGCCTAATTTCTCGAAAAAGGGATGGGAGTGGGGAAACACACTCTTTCGCGCTCCCATCCCTACGTATAGTCGCGCGCGTAATTGTACACTCGTAGAAAAGTAAACAAGTGTCGTCGGTTGGCCTTGACATACGAAAGGCCTCGACGACTTACAATTCGCGAATTTAAGTACTCTATTCGTCGTGAATAGATTGTGTGACGATTTCCGTCACAACTATCAAAACAATAAATTTCATGCGAATGGGGTTGGATATCTTGGGATAGCAGTCAGCGTATTCTAAAACTTTCAAATCACTATCAGTTCATTGGAACATAATATTAAGCCAAGAAAGAGCCAAATTGAAGGTAACGAACAAGAATGGTTTCAATTTTTATATTTTTGATTTTATACATTCCATCTATATAACAAACTATCCATTTTTTTCACAATTTCTGAACAGGCTTTAATCAATATTTACTTAAAACAGAAATGTCTAATGATAAAAAATATTTAGAAAGAATAATGAAAATTTTGAGGCTAAGCTTTATTTTATAATTAGAGCAATTACTTATTTTGCTTCAAGAAATCATTTAATGAAAGAAATTAATTAAAAAATTACAGCATTAGAAAAAAATATGTCGCAACATCACAGTAATAACAATTTTTACATTATTAAATAAAATTATATAAGGGGCCATTCACTTATTACTATTTATATTAAAATATAGAATAACAAATAGTTTATCTAACCTGTCCTGAAATGTTTTGCACGTTGAATGTTTCATAGTCATCAGAGATTATTGCTTCATTTAAGTTATGCTCCTGAAATAGAAATTGTAAAATGATGTTATATATTATACTAGCCTTGGAACGTCACTACGTTCCTTGATAATTTAAAGAAGCATAATCTTATAACATACCTCAGCTTGAGAAATTTTATCTCGATACCTGTATGCAGTACTTCTTGTAATAGCTTTATCACCTTTCTCAATGTCCTCATGTATGTGTTTAAAGCATATATACGCAAATCTGACCTAGAAATAATACAATTTTTATATTGTAAAAATAAACTACATTGACTGAAAGATTCTTGGGGCGTCTGCCTTACATATAAATATATTGTTATGGTACGTATTTTAAACGCATTTTCAGCGAGTATTACCAGTATTATTTGGTAATTAAAAAAATACTCACTCTTATTCCAATCAAGTAGAAGGCGATTGTATTAAATTTTGCGACATCTGACTGAAATTGCAGCTGCTTGACGTCGAGGTCGGCGTATCTGGATAATCTACAAATCATTAGCCACCTTTTACAACCGCGGCACCGCGCGTTAGTGCAGAAACTCCTAATGTCGAGAGAATTCCAATTCCATCGTTCCGCAAAATATACATTTATCATACACACACAATCATCTTTATAAAAGTCTTGATTATTTGCACAATCAAAGATTATTGTTTGCTAAACTGCAAAAACTTATTTGCAACATAGTGCAAACGATTGCAAAACTTTGTTTTAAAATAAATATGATTTACTGAAACATCAATTGAGTGAGGTACGAAAGAATTGAAGAGGAAGAGAGATAGAGAAAAACAGCTCTTACCGGTCGATCAAGTTTTCGATGAACTGTCGGTATAAACTGTTTGTTAAGTGTTTTTAAATCGTTAAAAAGTATGGCAAATGAAATATTATACGCTTGTGTGCGATACAAGGATGATAAAAATAAATATTACTCTGTACCAATAGAGTCGATATTTTATACTAAAAGAGAAACCGCACCGATACACCCAGCTCATATTGAGGACTTCGACAAATATCACCAATATTATATCATTTGGAAGAATTCTGAAGGCTCTGATGATCGGTATGCCGCCTTTATTATTTGTTTAGGAGGTGAGTATTTTACAAAATATTATACATTCATATGAAGTGGTTGACAAAAAATGCTTCGCTCTCTTAGACTTTTTTAAATAATTATATTAAAAACTATAAAAATACAAATGTTTACATGAATTATAGGATCAAGAGAAGACGATATGAAAAAAGCTGCTGAAAAACCAAAAAGACTAATCATTAGAAAAAGAGTCACCTCAAGCGATTCAACTGAATATTTTGATGAACATGATGAAATTAATAAGCCAGTAAGAAAAACAAATAGTGAGTATTGATTTACTTGTTTTTAGCTAATTTATTGCTATAATAAGGAATTTATAGCTACATGCAGTACCGAGTTAACACCGGTTCCGCTAGCTTAACGTTTAAGCTAGCGGAAACTTTTATAACTCGCGTCCTAATTGATCTATTGTAATAAGCCCAGCGCCATAATTTTTAGCTCGTAAAACTGTACAAGAATTCGTACAGGCATTAGCCAAATTTAAATTCCCTAACCTCAAAATTACCCTTTCAAGGTTATTATCATTAAAAACTTGGAAAAAAATTTAATTTCGTCGAAAAACAAATAGTGAGTATTGATTTACTTATTTTTAGCTAATTTATTGCTATAATAAGGAATTTATAGCTACATGCAGTACCGAGTTAACACCGGTTCCGCTAGCTTAACGTTTAAGCTAGCGGAAACTTTTATAACTCGCGTCCTAATTAAGCTATCGGAATAAACGCAGTGCCGTAATTTTTAACTGGTAAAATGAAATAAAGTATTAGCTTGATATTACACAGATTTCGAATATCTAATCGCAATCATTTTTTTTATATTTTATTTTTTACTCGAGAACAAAACTTAACGAAGTCTTGAAATTTTTAGAGCAAAAAGTTCGTGATATTTCCAGTATTCGCAACTTGTCTGGACCAATCATTAATCTTTTCTTGAACTACGAATTTTATACTAAATTGTCTTTTTTTGCAATAACTTAAAAATGAATGTAGATAACTGAACAAACCTTTAACCAGATTATAAATAAATTGACACTCTGGACGCTGCCATTTCAAAAACATACCTATTTTAACGGCAACATTAAAAAAAATTTAAAAACCTTAAAATTGTACGTTTTAAAACTACTTTGAAAACGCGGTAATTGATCCACACAGGTACACACGCGCGCGCTCATATTTTTTAAAAATTGCATATTTCGGGTCCCCAAGTATTAAAATATCGATGAAATATAAAATAGATATTAGACATACATATTATGCGTTTTCGATAGAAAATGCTGAGCAATTAACAATTTCAAATCCTTATAATCTAAAGGTTAATAGTTATTTGGAACAAACACTCAATGCTTCAATATATAATACGAAGTACTGTTTAATAAGTTTTTTGCATGACATTTCTATCTCAATCTGCGTAAGTACATTCTTTAAAATAAAATATTTATAAACATATCATGGCACTGGTCTTCTAATATCTAATAACAAAATATTATTTTTCCATTTTCACGTATAATAGAAATGCTGGCTTCACTAGTCCATTCTCTGACATGAAAATTTCTTTAGATGCAAGGTCGTCAAAGACGCTCCATCTACGGTCACCTCGTCTATAAACAATGGCACGATAATGCTCAGCTTCCACATTCATGTCCACTAAACCTACTAATTTCAAATATGTCGATTTACGGTTTGGAATACTTATTTCCTGCACTATAGTTTTTAGCTTGATCTTGCGTTTCTGCTTGTTGACAGGAATGTCGAACATAACTATGTCACCTGCAATTATTGTTAAAATTTATTATTTTTCAAGTAAAAAATATTTTTTTAGAACCACGACTTGTGTGGTAAAAAACCAAAAACAAATAAATTTTTCAAAACTTGCATTGCTGAAATGAGTTTTTCCAATATGTATTGTGAAGATTTTTTATGAAAACGAATTTATTATAAGTGTTGTTGAAATTATAAAAAATAGAAGAAATCGGTATATTTTCTATAAAGTCAATGAAGTATTAAACAAGAATAATATGAAAGTTAAAAAAAGCAATAAACACTAATTGCTTAACCACACCGTAAATCGAAACACTCATTCAATTTCAAGTCAACTATATTTACTTCTTTGAATCTCAATTATTGCTTAACACTCATTGAATAGTTAAAAATAGTTATAATTAAAATAATTCACTTGCACAATTTATACAAAATGCGATTATCTTGTATATCAAAACGCCTTAATTACTCGAATGAATTACATCAAACCCAAAATCTTCAACAATTTTCAAACTAGAATAGTTTTCAAGCTATTTGTCCAACATAGACAATCAAAGAAATTATCCGAAATAATGTTAAAAATTAACTACTCCCAAATTTCAGAATACAAAAATAAAAAATACGACCTAAAATATGGACAAAGCAGCCAAACCCGAGTACGGCAAATATTAGATACATGATCGACACTTTCCCTCCCGTCTATTGCATATTATTTTTTTAGTAACGAGACAGAACGTTGAACTTCGTAAATTTATTTGTCTTCTGGTTGAAGGTTTGTTAAGTTATCTACATTCTTTTTTAAATTATTGCAAAAAATAATCAATTTGGTATAAAATTCGAAGTTCAAAAAAATATTAACATGATCAGTTGAAAAAAGTTGTGATATTGGAAATATCACGAACTTTTTGCTCTAAAAACATCAAGACTTTGTTAAGTTTTATTCTCGAGTAAAAGATACAATATAAAAAAAATGATTGCGATTAGATATTCCAAATCTGTGTAATATCAAGCTAATATTTTATTTCATTTTACAAGCTAAAAATTATGTCGCTTGGCTTATTGCGATAGCTAAATTAGGATGCGAGTTATAAAAGGTTCCGCTAGCTTAAACATTAAACTAGCGGAACCGGTGTTAACTCGGTACTGCATGTAGCTATAAATTCCTTATTGTAGTAGTAAATTAGCTAAAAATAAGTAAATCAATACTCACTATTTGTTTTTCGACGGAATTTAATTTTTTTCCAAGTGTTTAATGATAATAACCTTGAAAGGGTAATTTTGAGGTTAGGAAATTTAAATTTGGCTAATGCCTGTATGAATTCTTGTACAGTTTGACGAGCTAAAAATTATGGCGGTGGACTTATTGCGATAGCTCAATTAGGACGCGAGTTATAAAAGGTTCCGCTAGCTTAAACGTTAAGCTAGCGGAACCGGTGTTAACTCGGTACTACATGTAGCTATAAATTCCTTATTATAGCAATAAATTAGCTAAAAATTAGCTAAAAATTCGTGTGTATTTTATTTTTGGTTTCGCTATAATGGTTCCGCCACCTTAATGGTGCTCTTATAGCAACTAGTGACTTTTTTTTTTAGTATTGGTAAATAGTCGATTGTAAAGGGTCAATAATAAATAAATCCAATTTATTTATGTATGTGCACAACGTTTCGTCTGCTAGGTTTGCAGACCTCTTCAGGTGCTGAATTTATTGGACAAAATTATAAATATTTATATCAAATTTTACATTACTTGTGAATTAAAAATTAAATTTTACCTTGATAATGAATATAATGTTACAGCCCAAGTGAGCTTCGTCGAATAACATTTGATACGAAATCAACGAGTATTTATACAAAAACAAAGTAGGTGTGTGTTTACAAACTATATATGTCATAGTTTGTGTACATTAGTCTCTTTAAAATATATTCATAACATTTCTGTATTGACGGTTTAAATGTTGAGTATCTTCCATTCTGTTAATTGTCGAATTATGATGATTGATATGTAACATTTCCAAAATGAGTCTTTTTTTATAGCAAGATTCTTTATCTATTATTTTTGTATCTTCCCAGTTAAAATTGTGATTTACGTTATTTAAAATGTGTGCAGTAACAACGGCTTCTGGATTTTATAAATAGCCGGGCATTTAATACAAGATAACTTGTAAACTACCCCTGTCTTCTCCCATTTTTATGTTTTATCTTTGCCTAATTTTATAATAGTATCAAGTTTGTGATTAATTAATGGAATAGTATTAATATTATATTTTTTTAGCATTCGGGAACATTTATTGAAATGTTATAAATACCAATAACAATAAATGTTTTTGTATAAATACTCGTTGATTTCGTATCAAATGTTATTCGACGAAGCTCACTTGGGCTGTAACATTATATTCATTATCAAGGTAAAATTTAATTTTTAATTCACAAGTAATGTAAAATTTGATATAAATATTTATAATTTTGTCCAATAAATTCAGCACCTGAAGAGGTCTGCAAACCTAGCAGACGAAACGTTGTGCACATATATAAATAAATTGGATTTATTTATTATTGACCCTTTACAATCGACTATTTACTAATTCAACAATGGAGGGTGAAAATTACAAATTAGACTTTTCTTTTTGTTTGTCAAATAAACATTGTTTGTTTATAGAAAAACCACGTTCTGGTGTAGCATTACTGTGATATAATGTAAACACAGTTTGTAAAACTTTGGCTAAATCTTCAGAACCATCATAATTTTTTATTGAATCCATCCAAAAAACGTCGAGGTGATCAGTTTTACGATTAAATTTTTTTGCATCTTCTTTGAACTTAGAGTTATCAATCAACTGTTTGAAACTTCTTTCAACTTTATCAGCAACTAGCCCGCTGATTCTATTACAATCAACGAAGGTACTCAATGTTTTATTTATACGAGCAATACTGACGGTTTTGTTACTTACAATCACTGCAGGATCACAGAAACTTAAGTTTCTAACTAAAGGATACTTAAGAGGAGATTTTTCTAAAATTTTTTTTAATAATACTTTTTAAAATAACACGACAGTCTCTTTGAAATTTGGCATGGTCTTCTTGACCTAAACTTTTACAGCTAGAAAGACTAGATCTGGTTATATGACCAAGATTTATTTTACCTAATTTTAGTAAGTTTTCTTCCATACTTAAATCAATTTTCCAATAATTAGTTTCGTTTAAAAGAACTTCCTGTTTAACAAATCTTTCTAATAAATTTTTAACAAGAATTTGCAAATCTGTAAAAAGAAATGGCATCATTGGTTTATCGTCTTGAAATTCTTTTAAAAATATTTCCACATCCGTAGCAATAGTAATAAAAAAAGCTAATTTAGCTTTTAATAATCTGTCATTCAAATGTTTTGCCATAGTTATATAATTTTTATTTATTTTGACGGCAGCTTTTAATTTATCTTTGGTATTTTCTATTTCTAATTTATATTTTTGTAAACTATCAAGTTCCCGCTCAGCTTTCTCAGAAGCCGTAACATTTTCAACCCATCTAGTTGGACAAAATTTGTGAGGTCCACTTGAGCCAGTATATTTTAAATAATCAGCCCTTCTACCAGATGAATGACTAAATAAATAATAAATAGCTTTTAAAAATTCTGAAATTTCCCATTTTCTCGTAATAAAACCATTTTTAAAGGCATTGTGAATAGTATGTATACCACACGATCCAAGTTGAAAGAATTTATTTTTATTATGAGTTTCTTTAATTAAATCTCTCTGGAAATCTTCAAAAAATCTAAAGTTTACGTTCGGACCTTCCATTGAGATCTGTGTTAAATTGGCAATATCGAGAGTTTTTAATAGTTTTTTAAATTCAGCGAGCAAATCGACGGCTCTTGTGTGCGTTAGAAAAGCTGATCCTAAATATTTAGTCTCAACCTGTTGAATATTATCATTCCAAATTCTGATATGTAGATCCATTTGTTCTTTTTTAGTTACTTTGTTAAAACACTCATCGAATGAAACAGCATAAGTATGACTACTTAAAATTTTAGTTGTCGTTTGTTTGTAAAAATATGGTCCCAAACCATAGTATATTATGTCAGCAATTTTAACATTACCCAATTGTATTTTGTTGCTGAAATCTTCATTAACAGTTTGTATCATACGCTTAACAGCTGTAACCAAATGAGCACCTGTATTTAATGATAAATGATTATATACTACTGCAAGGGTCCAGATGATTTCAGCCTTAGTAACATCATCCCTTGAAAGGAAAGAAATAATATTTTGTGATTGATTCTTTTGCTGCAATGCTGAGGGTCCACTTTTACTAATTTCTTTAGAATTAGATGTATTTGGTGTTAGGTTTTTACCGAATTTATTATCTTTAGGTAAAAGATAATTTTGAATTTGCTGTCCCTTTTTATAAAATATCTTAAATCCACAATTATCTGATAATATCACAATAAAATACATATGACAAGATGAGCTGACCTACAATAAATAAATTAAATCAATAAGTCGAAGTTTAAAAATATTAAATATTGTTATTAAAAATATTACACATTGGCACTAGAAAATGTTACTTACCCATTTTGATAAACAATACTAAATTAACCCTTAGCTGGACTCATGGGGTCACAGTGACCCCAGCATTTTTCAATCAGTTTTTCTATAGCTCCAAAATTTAAAAATTAAACTTATAGCTCCATCTGTCGTAAGGGGGGGTGTATTACTTTGCATTAGAGCCGAGAAGGTTACATAATAAGTAATAACCAAACCAAATTTCAAGTCAAAATATTCAGTAGTTTAGTTACAGTAGAAGATTTTGTGTTGGGGTCACGGTGACCCCAAAGGCCAGCTATGTTATCACAGGGCATGTGTCCAGCTAAGGGTTAATACTGGGTCAATATTTACATATTTTTCATTATGCATGCAAAACCTTTGTTTATGTAATTTCTATAAACTGAAACAATCCAAGTAAAAATATATTATGTAATGTATGTAAAAAAGTATTTCTAAAAAAAATTACTGAATTTATATGAGAGGAAGAGTTAATGTAATTTAATGTACATCTGTTGAAAGTAATATAAATAATAATTATAGTTACGAAACTAAAATTATGTATTAAAAAAGAACAATTTAGTACGTACATACATTGAAATTTAATTAAAAGTGAAAATACGCAATGATAGATTACATAGTTTTATTAAATATAATAAAAAAATACAGTATTCATTGTAAAAAACATAGGGAAAACGAAGGAAAAAAACAAAATAACTAAATTGAGGTTATAAAACATTTTTGTGCACTTATTATTTTATAATTCTTTTCGTACGGTAACGTACAAATATTAGTACCACAGAATGTGCGTAATAACTATATACGTTAATTTTCGCACACATCAACTAAATTAACTTTTGATCTCATTCTCTGAAAAGTATATTTGATTATTCAGATAAAAATACTTACATAGAAATCAGAAGTAAAATAACATTTTGTAGCCATGTCAATTGAAGAAAGATAATAACTGAACGTAGACATTAAATGAAACCGTGTTGTAGCTCCACTTGTTTGTGCCTCTTCTTATAAAAACCCGACTTGATCTATAATCTATAACCTACAAGAACTTTTACCGGCACCAAGCACACTGCGTACATGCTTTGTATATACAAAGGACAGAGTGCGATTATACGCAATAGGCTGACGCCTGTGATCACGCGGTGTTTATGCAGAAGTCGTAACGATTTGCCTGTAGATGGCACTTCTGCACAACATTACTTCTCTCTCCGTAGTCCGTGTATAATAGCAAAATGTATAGAAAGTAGTCCTCTAACGTTATTTTTATTTTATTCCTTTTTGTATATATGATATTGCGTACACTCATAATTTAAGAACAAAAAATTCCAGGTAGATAATGAAAAACCCCGGATTTTTCCCGGATTCCCGGAGTTAAAAAAAAACCCGGATTTCCCGGTTTTCCCGGATCTGTAAAAACCCTGTTATCAATAGTTTATGAATCGAATTGAAGATCTAAATTTCATGAAACGTATATTTAATATTGTTTTAGTAAAAATATTGTGATTCTTATGAAATTACATGCACACATAATAAATGTATTGAATGTAATTATTATAAAATTAAAAAAAAATTTAGATTTACCATAAGTATTATCAAGATGTTCATGAATTGTTGATCGATTATTGCCTATCATTTCATCAACTTCTACGTATACTTCATTTACGCGCTCTACGTCGGGAACATCAATTGGTTTTTCTTTGACCTATAATTTATTAGTTTATATAACTATCTATAGATAATGGTTAAATAATACTTATTATGAATTATGAAATAAAAGTTTATAATATTCAAGAAATCCAATAATATATAAATATATATAATTTTACTTTTGAAAACAATTTAAATTATACTCACGTTACAGCTTCGTTTTTTATTGTTGTTAGAAGATACATCACTAATAAGAGTTGAAACATTTTGAGAAAATATACTGTTCGATCGCTTTTTCGAATAATCAGAGTAATTTTGAAAAATTACTGGACGCTTTGACATGCGTTTTTTGGTAATAATTTTTCGATAATATTTATTTATATATCAAAGTCTGAAACATGTAAGTATTAATTAATTAACATTCGAATATTATAAATAATTTTTTATTTAAGAATCAAATATACATGATTGTTTGTATAATTTTTATTGTAATACTCACAATTTTCTTATAGCTATCGAGATTACGTTCGTTTTATAGCATTTCACGTTATATACTGAACTCTGTTATACAATATTAATCTGTGCAGTTTTTGCCGAATTACGAATATATGTATTTCGGTTTACTTTGACAAAGCATAGGTTATCGATATGTTGGTTATGATGACAAATATAAATAATACAGACAATTATCCAACTTTACACGACGACATGGTTTGTTTGACAAAAAACACGCCATCGAGTGAAGTTAGACATTATATCTACATAATTTATACTTTCATCGCAATCAATACATTAATAATCTGCGCTTAATTAAAATAAACTAAAATGTTTGCATTAGTATTTTGGATAAAAACTAAAAAAATAAGTATTGTTTTAAATTCAGATTTGCATCCCCCAAAAGAAGAAGGCGAAATTACGGATGTTAAATACGGCACGAAATATTTCAGAGCAAAAGTTATTAGAAAAAGCTGTAAGTAGAAAGTATTAAAATTATATTAACAATCGTGCATTTTTTAATTCTTACATTGAAAATTATGTACAATACGTATTGCAATGTTAATTAATTCTTAACTGTTTTAGACGACAAAAATTATTTGGAATGTATTCGTGTTACTACCGACGGTGAAGTATTAACAAAAAATAAAAATACTACTAAGAAATTAGCTCATACCAAAAGAAAAGATGCTCCAATAAAACAGATAATAACAAAACGGAATAAAGAAGAGGCTGCAAACATAAAAAACGAAAAACTTATTGATAGTGGCACTATCTTTGATGATAGCGACGAGGGAAAGAACAAGAAATTCAAAATTTTTTCGGAAAAATCGTTCCAGGTAATCACTTGAGGAATCCTCACGCAAAAAATCTTCTTTTATTACATATTTATTTTATTTTCTTTCGAGGGGATTTTAGTCCACACAAGAAAAAAGATCAAAATATGCAGTATAAAACATTAGTTATGAATCCCCCTTATATATAATAAAATTAGAATAATTAAAAATTATTTCTCTGGGCTAAATATTGTAATTTAATTGCCATTTTTTTTCATTGTAAGTTTAGACTCTACTTTTGTTGCATTGTAAATTATTTAATAATATTATTTTAATAACAATAAAATTTTTTCAATAGTTGCTAAATCATTGATTTATAAATAGAGCATTTCGAAACCCTTTTTTTTGGGAGTACATTTTTATAAAAAATTTCTTTAAATTAGCTTAATTTATAATTCATATTTTTTATTTTAAATTTTTGACTCTAAATCGTCCTTCATGTTATTTATTTACAAAGTATTATATAAATTTTAATCGTTCTTTCGGAACAATTTTGTGTGGGCTCTAGTTTTTCAAATAATTGCACAAAACCCTCTTTTATTAGGCAACTTAACTTGCATATCGCTAAGTCGTTAATGTTGCCAAGGTATTAGAATTATTAAGGACAAATCGAGAAAGAAAAAAATCAACGTCCCCCAGGTCGGATCGAACCGACGGTCTCCTGCTTCATATTTTTTATAATCTCAAAAATTATCCTTTTTCTGTGATTTATTAAATAATGCAGTACTGTATTACAAAGCAACAAAAAAGTTTAGTTTTATAATGAAGTAATTTTTGTTTTCATCATATCAATATTAATAATTTTAATAAATGAACGAAAGACGGCATGCCAAGAAAATACGGAGGCAGTTTTCATAACGTAAAATGCTGTGTAGAAATCAGACATAGAATAAGAATTAACAATGTCCTTACTGATCATTAAATCAGCTCCATTGTTTAGATTAAATATTTAAATTTGTTTGAAAAATTAATAGGAAGAAAAAATGAACGAGAGTTCATTGAGAGAGAACATGAAGATCAAGAGGAATAAATGGAACAAGAGCTACAAATGAGAGAGAATTTGAGAGAAAAAAGGAAAAGCGCGCACACGAAAAAGAAAGGAAATCCAAGGAACTAATATGAAAAGCATCATTAAGACTTAAAAAGAAAAAGAAGGTAAAGAAGGGGAGTGAGAGATCCACAGAGAGTAATTGAAAGTTATGAAGAGAATTTTTAAGAAATAATATAGAACTGAATAATATAATAAACATATTTCAAAGACAGTGTAAACCAAAAAAAAGTTACATCAGGATAGAGAACTCGAACAAGAAGAAAACAGAAAGACAACAGAGAGAGAACGTGAACGAGAAAGAGAACACGAAAGAAGAAAGAAAAGAGAGACAACGACAAAGAGAACAAGCACGAGAAAGAGTAAGAAGACGAAACTATGTACAAGCTAATATATGTTAAAGATCGATCCTCGATCCAGAGATAGAACAGTAACAGACTCGGATGTAAGTTTATTTTATAACAATCATTCATTCATTCATTTTCGTACATGAATTATTTTCCAACTTGAAATTTATGCTATTATAGAAATCGTATTTTTATTTTTGTGTTCAATACGTAAGATCGATAAAGTTTTTTTTAATTTGTGTATAATCATTATCAAAATTTACATTCAAAATACTAGTATGTAATCTATCACCTCATAAATTTACGCCTATACAAAATATATTGCTTTTTTATTTTGGGTTATACGTAAGTCGATAAAGTTTTTTAATTTGTGTATAATAATTATCAAAATTTACATTCAAAATACTAGTATGTAATCTATCAACCTCATAATTTACGCTATACAAAATATTTGCTTTAGAAACTTGATGAAAAATAGGATCATTAACAATGTATATTATTTATTTATTACTTATTTAGTTAGAAGAGGATCCACTTGAAGTCTGTCGACGAGGAGGTAATGGTAGAGTTATGCTGTGCGACGTATGGAATGTTTGGATCGATAAGGCTCAACTAACTTACTTTCAAGGATGGAGAAAGGAACCAAAAGAAATGACTCGTCGATTGCTCAAAACATTAATTGGGTCTGAAAATTTAAAAAATATGTGCGCTAGAGGCAAAGCGAAAACTCGAAATCAAATTACTGAAGATTTAATGAATGCTGTTGAATGTATAAATTAGTTTTTAAAAGTTACATTTAATAAATTATTTATATTTAGCAATAATAAATTTCTAATAAATTTCTAATAATTTCAGATTACGTGAATGAAAAATGTTAACGAGGATTGCGACCAGCACAATTTACTTTAGTAGCCAACTTGATGATTTGTTCAATAAGAAATCCTCGAAGATAATAAAATTTGTTGAATTTAGTTTCTAATTTAGTTTAATATATTATTTATTTTTGAATGTTGCAAAAATATAACTAGTGAAATTAGTGAATGAGTGAAATGAATTATTATTTTGTAGATTTCAATTGTAGTATTAATAAAATGATAAAATTATAAAAGAATATAAACGTGTTTATTATTTTAATTAAAATTACGATTACGATGTGTTGCATATTTAGTAGTATATGTACATATACATCACTGAACATCTTATCAACTACTGCGAATATATCAGCAATAGTTACAAAAGCTTCAACTTGGTAACTATTGCCAATATATTGCAACCATTCCGCAGGATGAAATTTGGAGAGCAATAGTGCTAATACTGCTGTTTAATTATTAGTGTAGGTACACAATTTTACTTTGTCCAAGCATTTGGTACTTTCGTATTGTATTATTAAGCAGATGTCGGACTAAGAGAATGGTCATTTTTAATATTCTTTTACAAACAAGAGAATGAATTTTAGAAAAAGTCCTAATAGCTATACCTTTAGGTATGTTTTAAACAATTAACGAAGTTTTTCCAGATTTTTAAAGCGATAATTTAATTATGATGTTTGTGTTATAAGTTTATGCGTTTTGACTAATAATTACCGACTAAAAACTGTTTATTAAATTGTGATCAAAAAATTATTTTTTCGTAAAAAATTAAAATGCCATGCTCTCGCTTATGCTTTAAGCTACCCGTATGAATTATTTCAGATTTTAATTCAATATTTTAATTATAATTATTACGTTGAAAGGTACAGATCCCTGTAATTTCAGTCCGACATTTCGTTAATTTCTGAATTAAAAATTGTATATAAATTTGTAAATAAAATATCTCACTTATGAATATTGTAATTTAAATTGCCATTTTTTTTCATTGTAAGATTTAGACTCTACATTTTTGTTGCATTGTAAATTATTTAATAATATTATTTTTAATAACAATAAAATTTTTTTCATAAGTTGCTAATCATTGATTTATAAATAGAAGCATTTCGAAAACCTTTTTTGCGGAGTACATTTTTATAAAAATTTTCTTAAATTACTTAATTTATAATTCATATTTTTTATCTCAAAAATTATCCTTTTCTGTGATTTATTAAAATAATGCAGTATTGTATTACAAAGAAACAAAAAATTTTAGTTTTATAATGAAGTATTTTTGTTTTTCATCATTATCAATATTAATAAATTTTAATTAAATGAACGAAAGACGGCATGCCAAAGTAAAATACGGAGGCAGTTTCATAAACGTAAAAATGCTGTGTAGAAATCAGACATAGAATAAGATATTATACAATTGTTCTTACTGATCAGGGCAACGGTCAGTAAAAACGTCAGGAGTAATTCGCTGCATCCACTCTTTTTTAAAATACAGCTCCAGAAACTTTGTCCATTTTTTAGGCTTGTCGCGTCTTCCTTTTCCTTAAACATTTCCTTCATAGATTCAATTATAATCTTTAAACCCTCTTCTATCCTGTTGGCTGGTAATAAAGGCAAAGCTAGAATTTTTTTAATCATTCTATTGACTTTAGGGTTCTTCTGTACATTTTTTTTACAAACAGCCTGTACGATGCTGACTTTGCCTTTCGAATAATCGCCTAAAATATGGATATTTATGTAAATTTATTAAAAATGTACATTATACAAAATAAGACGAAAGTAGAAGATTTTTCCCGCGGGTAGGTTTCTGTACAAACAAAAAGATTGTTCACGAGGATGCGTTGATAGCGAAGGGCAGTAGTCATGCGAGGGATAAATTGCATCTAGTATTTTATACCATATTCGTCTGTAGCCACTTTCTAACCATGATATGAGTACATACGCTTTCAAAATTTAATAATAATAAAAAAAAGAGTGTTTTACATCTTATTCAACAAAAATAAAATAAAAAGCTTTCTATATAAATTTAATAATTTTAATTTGTATTAAATTTTAATAAATTATACACTATTTTAAAACACAGGCAATAAACACTAGCATTAATTTAGTACGTTTACATACTACATCTTTAATTAATACGAATTCAAGGGCACCCTCTATTTTTTATTTCATTAAAATTGTTTGTTTATGTTCTTGTTAGTTGTTAGTTTCTACAAATTCAATTAATTTGTTATTATTACATTTTTATAATCATTTCAAAATCATAATTTTTGTAATAAATATTTGATAATAAATGTAGAAATATTTACATACTCCCCGATGAAGAATTTAATAGTGCACAACTCAAAGATATTTCTTACGTTCCACATTTAACGTTTAAAAGAGATGGAGCTTTGTCTAAATGTTCACCAAATTCCTTGATGGACCCGTACTCATATTTGACATCTACAGAATTGTTCAATGTTTTAGCTCGCAAGATTGTCTGCTTCGTAGATGGAAATGTAACGCTTGCGGCCATGATATCCGAATTCCTTATAAAGCAATAAATACATTTATTAATAAAAAATTGATTTACATAATTTTTTAACACAAACAACACTATGAGTGCTGATAGCTTTCTAAAAACAACCCTAAAATAATTTGAAAAGCATTATTAAGCGCTTTTGAATGCTCTTACTTTTTAAATCAAAATGTTTATTTGTAAAACAAACTATAATTGATTGAGCAAAGTTTACAAATTTAAAAGAAAATTACGATACTTATAGCCTACCATAAGAATAGAAGGAGATTCTTGAGGGGTTTATCGAAGATAATTCAAAAAGTCATATTTCTTTTTTCTTCATAATGCGAAGTCGACCATGTACAACGGTGCCTATTCAATATTATAGTTCGAAAAACAGGCGTCCTACTACATATATATATATATATATATATAAGTTTAATTTTACAATATAAAGAAAATAAAAATATGACTTTTTGGGATATTTAGAAAAAATTTACGAAAATTCGATTTTATCAATGTATTAGCCAATTCCACTCTGGCAGCTACCCTTAATATTTTTTTCGAACAATAATATTGAATAAGCACTCTTGTTACACATGTACGTAGTCGAATTAGCATCATAAAGAAAAAATTAATATGACATTTCGTGTTATAGTTTCATTTATATGGTAGACTTTAAGTACCGTAATTTTCATTTCCGGAAAATTCTTAATAAAATTATAGCATATTATCATTTTCTTTATTATTTAATAGCATATTCTATAGATTTTAGAGAGCAAAAAACTAATTTCTAAACTTTATACTTTTTGTTGGAGTCAAACAATGGAAACTTCAGACTCACTTTTATTGTGATAAATTTTACTTACTGCTTTGACGTATCATTAAAAATATCTCTTGCAGTTCCCGACCCAGGATTAGACGCATTCACTTTCAACTGTTGCCGTATCGTCCTTTTTTCAAGAGTTTGATGTTTGCTTTTTAGGCATGAGTGGGGCACACATAATTCAACGCTATTTTCTTTTCGCTCAGGATAAACATATAATTTGGCACGGCAATCGGGTTTAATGCAACCATATCTGCAAGTTTAATTTGCAATTATTTTTTTTGTTTTCTAAGAGTTCGTTTTTTCTGTAATAATTACTGAATTTCAACTATTTTTATATAGAAAATAATAATATTTAGCTTTTATTGTTGACATTAGTAAAAACGAATGAACAGTCAGGAAGTTATACAATTTTCTTCGGTATGTGCATTGGTAAATGACAGTTGGAATTATATAACATCTAGGTCAATATATAAATAAATTAAATGTGCAAACAAAATATATAAACAAATCAAGTTTGTGTTTGTATTCTACAGATGCATATTATAGGAGCTAAGATATGAAATATCATACTTTAAATCATGTAAAATATGCCTTACACTTTGGTTTATTTAAGAATTAGTGCTACAGTTAAACTTTTAGAAACTTAATTTTACAGTTTAACGAAAATAAAAATATGACTTTTCGAGATATTTCAGAAAGATCGATGAAAATTAAAAATTCTCTTATTTTTGTACGATTTCTATCCTTCATATCTGTTCTCGTAATTACTTCTGCATAAGAATATTGTACAGGCATCCTTGATTCACATATAAACGCTTAACTTTACAATTCAAAATATATATATATATATATATATATGACTTTTCGCGATATTTAAGAAAGATCGATGAAAATTAAAAATTCTCTTATTTTTGGCCGATTTCTACCCTTAATATCGGCCCTCGTAATTATTTGATAATATTACGAGACCGTGATTTTGAGAGACCGTGGGCTGTGGTTGCAGCAGATATAACGGAACTGCCTCGTAGTAAGAACCAATACAAATATATACTGGTCTTACAAGATTTGTTTACGAGGTGGGTTCAATTAAAACCGTTACGAGCTGCTACCGGTAAGTCGGTCGCGAAAGCATTTGAGGAACTCATACTGTTTCGTTGGGAAACTCATGATTACTTCCTTACGGATAATGAGACAGAGTTCGTCAATAATAAGTTGACACAAATGCTTGAGGATTACGGGATAAAACAAATCACGATTCCTCCTTACCGACCACAAGCCAACCCCGTCGAGCGAACAAATAGGACATTAAAGACGATGATCACGGGAGAAGAGGGAATTTAACATTCCTATCGATCCCGAGATGTGGGTGGATCGACTCAAACGTCTTGATGCCCTCCGAGATCTAGTGCGGAAACACATAGATGAAGAGCAAAGCCGTCAGGAGAAAGTCTATAACAAAAATAGTTGCGTGGCTTCCTTCCAAGTGGGCGATTTAGTCATGAGGAAGTGTAGGACGTTATCGCACGGGGCCAAAGGTATTTCGGCCAAATTGGCGCCTAAGTGGCGACGGACCCTTCGAAGTCAAGGAGATACTATCACCAGTAGTTTTAAGACTTGAGGAGTCTGGACGGAAAAGATCTGAAGTACACGTATCCGATTTAAAGAGATACGTTCCGTCAAGAAGAAAATCCTAGGCCAGCGATGATCGACTCGCCACGGAAAATTAGAGCGGGTGTACAACAGCGGCCCCCCAACCTTCAACGTCTGGGGCACAGGAGAAGTCCGTGTCCAAGAGGGCCAGACAGAGAGGGAGCCGCAGTGAAGCGAAGAAGCGACGGGTGGAAGAGACCACCGTCGCATCGGTCCGAGCAACTTCGGTGGGTATTGTGGACGCACAGCCCCACGAAAACCAACCATCTTTTACGTCCGGAGTTATTGCTCGACGAATCGAGGAGGCAGACCGCCGGCAGGCGGCAGAATTCGGTCTGCACCATACCGGGCCGATTGAGGTGGTGCGACGCGCCTTGAGCGAGCATGCTCAAAGGCTGATCGATCGACGCCGTAGGGAATACCAGGACTCCCTGGCCCTTCCTCCTACACCGCTTCCTCCAACGATATCTGGCCGGCAAGAGGCCGAAGAGGATAAGACCCGTGGACAAGAAGAGAGCGTAGCTCAGCCAGTCCACGTTGAGCGGATCGAGGATGTACCCCCGCATGAGACGTTCTTACGTCGCCTGGCGCAGGGTTTGGGAGTACCAAACTCTGGATCCTTGGATGAGGTGCAAGGCGGGTCTCAACAACGTATTCAGGCAAGTCGGCTATCCAGCTGAGTTGTCATTATTGACCCCGTACCCCGCATCCACCGATTCCATTGGTCGAACCGCCCTCCGTTCCGACCAGGATGGACATAACGTCGGGGATGAGCAGCAACGTCATCACCGGGCCATCGAGACAAACCAATGATGCTGACCTTCTTCGGGAGTGTCGCTTGTTGTTGGAAACGGTGGCAGGAGACAATCCCGCAGCGAGAGACGTCGTCCTGCGACTGGTGATGGTCACCCTGGAGAAGAACCTTACCACTCCTCGACCCTAGTTCGTCTAGGCGAGGAATTCGATTGCGTGCGTGTCATTATTTATTTCATTGCCCTCTTTTCAACTCTCACATCAGTAGGATGATGTGAACGTTTAGTGTGGGGCTTTGCGACGAGACGTCGTTGCAATGAAATAAATAATACTTAATGTATTATATTATTTCGTATGTATGTAGAATATTGTATCTTAAAATCTCGCACGTTGTTATTGTTTCGTGCGTTGCCTCTTCGAGGCCACGAAACACGCGTGTTTATGTCGACGACCGAGGATGTGTTCGAGCATCCGTACATACAATTGTTATTGTGTGTGTGTGTTAGGTACTTTTCGGGAATGCGACAATTCCCGAAAAGCTTAGTACGCTGCCGGTCTTGACCGCGACAGCATCTTATTACACATCGTCACGTTTAGTTTCGCGCGCCACGGGAAGTACCGGACCGGTTCGTCCGTGCTCCGGGAAGCCGTACGCGAGTGCTCGTGAGTTCGTGTGAGTGCAGTGCGAAGGACCAATATCTCGGGTTGAGTGTTCCCCGAGGTAGGCGAATCATAAAGAAAAAATTAATATGACATTTCGTGTTATAGTTTCATTTATATGGTAGACTTTAAGTACCGTAATTTTCATTTCCGGAAAATTCTTAATAAAATTATAGCATATTATCATTTTCTTTATTATTTAATAGCATATTCTATAGATTTTAGAGAGCAAAAAACTAATTTCTAAACTTTATACTTTTTGTTGGAGTCAAACAATGGAAACTTCAGACTCACTTTTATTGTGATAAATTTTACTTACTGCTTTGACGTATCATTAAAAATATCTCTTGCAGTTCCCGACCCAGGATTAGACGCATTCACTTTCAACTGTTGCCGTATCGTCCTTTTTTCAAGAGTTTGATGTTTGCTTTTTAGGCATGAGTGGGGCACACATAATTCAACGCTATTTTCTTTTCGCTCAGGATAAACATATAATTTGGCACGGCAATCGGGTTTAATGCAACCATATCTGCAAGTTTAATTTGCAATTATTTTTTTTGTTTTCTAAGAGTTCGTTTTTTCTGTAATAATTACTGAATTTCAACTATTTTTATATAGAAAATAATAATATTTAGCTTTTATTGTTGACATTAGTAAAAACGAATGAACAGTCAGGAAGTTATACAATTTTCTTCGGTATGTGCATTGGTAAATGACAGTTGGAATTATATAACATCTAGGTCAATATATAAATAAATTAAATGTGCAAACAAAATATATAAACAAATCAAGTTTGTGTTTGTATTCTACAGATGCATATTATAGGAGCTAAGATATGAAATATCATACTTTAAATCATGTAAAATATGCCTTACACTTTGGTTTATTTAAGAATTAGTGCTACAGTTAAACTTTTAGAAACTTAATTTTACAGTTTAACGAAAATAAAAATATGACTTTTCGAGATATTTCAGAAAGATCGATGAAAATTAAAAATTCTCTTATTTTTGTACGATTTCTATCCTTCATATCTGTTCTCGTAATTACTTCTGCATAAGAATATTGTACAGGCATCCTTGATTCACATATAAACGCTTAACTTTACAATTCAAAATATATATATATATATATATATATGACTTTTCGCGATATTTAAGAAAGATCGATGAAAATTAAAAATTCTCTTATTTTTGGCCGATTTCTACCCTTAATATCGGCCCTCGTAATTATTTGATAATATTACGAGACCGTGATTTTGAGAGACCGTGGGCTGTGGTTGCAGCAGATATAACGGAACTGCCTCGTAGTAAGAACCAATACAAATATATACTGGTCTTACAAGATTTGTTTACGAGGTGGGTTCAATTAAAACCGTTACGAGCTGCTACCGGTAAGTCGGTCGCGAAAGCATTTGAGGAACTCATACTGTTTCGTTGGGAAACTCATGATTACTTCCTTACGGATAATGAGACAGAGTTCGTCAATAATAAGTTGACACAAATGCTTGAGGATTACGGGATAAAACAAATCACGATTCCTCCTTACCGACCACAAGCCAACCCCGTCGAGCGAACAAATAGGACATTAAAGACGATGATCACGGGAGAAGAGGGAATTTAACATTCCTATCGATCCCGAGATGTGGGTGGATCGACTCAAACGTCTTGATGCCCTCCGAGATCTAGTGCGGAAACACATAGATGAAGAGCAAAGCCGTCAGGAGAAAGTCTATAACAAAAATAGTTGCGTGGCTTCCTTCCAAGTGGGCGATTTAGTCATGAGGAAGTGTAGGACGTTATCGCACGGGGCCAAAGGTATTTCGGCCAAATTGGCGCCTAAGTGGCGACGGACCCTTCGAAGTCAAGGAGATACTATCACCAGTAGTTTTAAGACTTGAGGAGTCTGGACGGAAAAGATCTGAAGTACACGTATCCGATTTAAAGAGATACGTTCCGTCAAGAAGAAAATCCTAGGCCAGCGATGATCGACTCGCCACGGAAAATTAGAGCGGGTGTACAACAGCGGCCCCCCAACCTTCAACGTCTGGGGCACAGGAGAAGTCCGTGTCCAAGAGGGCCAGACAGAGAGGGAGCCGCAGTGAAGCGAAGAAGCGACGGGTGGAAGAGACCACCGTCGCATCGGTCCGAGCAACTTCGGTGGGTATTGTGGACGCACAGCCCCACGAAAACCAACCATCTTTTACGTCCGGAGTTATTGCTCGACGAATCGAGGAGGCAGACCGCCGGCAGGCGGCAGAATTCGGTCTGCACCATACCGGGCCGATTGAGGTGGTGCGACGCGCCTTGAGCGAGCATGCTCAAAGGCTGATCGATCGACGCCGTAGGGAATACCAGGACTCCCTGGCCCTTCCTCCTACACCGCTTCCTCCAACGATATCTGGCCGGCAAGAGGCCGAAGAGGATAAGACCCGTGGACAAGAAGAGAGCGTAGCTCAGCCAGTCCACGTTGAGCGGATCGAGGATGTACCCCCGCATGAGACGTTCTTACGTCGCCTGGCGCAGGGTTTGGGAGTACCAAACTCTGGATCCTTGGATGAGGTGCAGGCGGGTCTCAACAACGTATTCAGGCAAGTCGGCTATCCAGCTGAGTTGTCATTATTGACCCCGTACCCCGCACCACCGATTCCATTGGTCGAACCGCCCTCCGTTCCGACCAGGATGGACATAACGTCGGGGATGAGCAGCAACGTCATCACCGGGCCATCGAGACAAACCAATGATGCTGACCTTCTTCGGGAGTGTCGCTTGTTGTTGGAAACGGTGGCAGGAGACAATCCCGCAGCGAGAGACGTCGTCCTGCGACTGGTGATGGTCACCCTGGAGAAGAACCTTACCACTCCTCGACCCTAGTTCGTCTAGGCGAGGAATTCGATTGCGTGCGTGTCATTATTTATTTCATTGCCCTCTTTTCAACTCTCACATCAGTAGGATGATGTGAACTTTAGTGTGGGGCTTTGCGACGAGACGTCGTTGCAATGAAATAAATAATACTTAATGTATTATATTATTTCGTATGTATGTAGAATATTGTATCTTAAAATCTCGCACGTTGTTATTGTTTCGTGCGTTGCCTCTTCGAGGCCACGAAACACGCGTGTTTATGTCGACGACCGAGGATGTGTTCGAGCATCCGTACATACAATTGTTATTGTGTGTGTGTGTTAGGTACTTTTCGGGAATGCGACAATTCCCGAAAAGCTTAGTACGCTGCCGGTCTTGACCGCGACAGCATCTTATTAACACATCGTCACGTTTAGTTTCGCGCGCCACGGGAAGTACCGGACCGGTTCGTCCGTGCTCCGGGAAGCCGTACGCGAGTGCTCGTGAGTTCGTGTGAGTGCAGTGCGAAGGACCAAATATCTCGGGTTGAGTGTTCCCCGTGGTAGGCGAATCGCCGCGGCATCAGGCCGCACCTGCAGGCTACCGTACAGGACGACGGGAAACCGGGCCGACTCCACCGGCTAGCAGACGTCGGGGCGCCGACGGACACCAGGGCCTATGGACAACCCAGCCCGGTAAGTACCCGACATTGGTCGGTATACTATTAGCGTGTGTTGTGTGAGTGTGCACGTATGTTTGTTCGGTAGCACACCGGTGCTACCGAAATCGAATAGGTATTGCGCGGGCAAGCACGGGGGCAGTCCCTGCTTGCCGCGTATATACCACGCGACCGGGAGAACGCCCCGTTATTCATTGTCGGGCAACTCCGTGTAATATTTCGGAATAAATACCTATTTATTTTGTTTTAACATAACTGTCGCGTTATTATTTTAATTATAAATTAACCCGCAATTAATCATTCCGATTCCCGATTTTCCCGCCACGTGTGTCGGTACGTAGGAGATCGTCCTATCTCCGCTACCGTGTCCCGACGGGTTAATTTATTAACCCACGGCGACGACAAAGACGCGTTCTTCGGGGCCGTCGTCCCTGTATTAATAAATAAATAACTTGTAACTGGTATTAGGACGAAATACCACGTTACAACTATTATTATACCATATCTTGCGTCCACATATTTGTTTATTAAAAATAATATTATTTACTCGATGTTGGTGAACAAATAAAAAACTAATTAGTTAATTAGCAACGTTTCGATGGACTTCCTCCATCCTCATCAGGCATTACCATGACGAAATTGTAATGCCTGATGATGATGGAGGAAGTCCATCAAAACGTTGCTAATTAACTAATTAGTTTTTTATTTGTTCACCAACATCGAGTAAATAATATTATTTTTAATTTTTTTTATAATTTATTTGTTAATTTTCATGTTTCTTTTAATATATTATAAAAAATATGTTAACCTTATAGAGAAATCTTCCCCACTCGTTATAAGAAACATTTAAATTAATTTGTGACATAAGTTAATGTATTTAACTTCATATGTTATTTTGGTTTTTAACAGCTCAAGTGAATTCGGACATAAGTACTGCTGCAATGCGTTGCCTGTCAAAGGCAAATTCTAAAGAAAAAAATGCAGCCGTTGTTCGAGATGAAGATGTAGATAAGAGAATGGAGAATTGCAAAGTAGGTAATAAAACCCAAAATACTTTTATTAATTATTATAAATAAAAGAAAAGTGTTTTAATGATATTTTTAAAAATATTCTTATAATTTATTTGTTAAGTTTAATTTGTATTTTTAATATTGTGTAAAAAAACCGAACCTTATAAATAGTATTTCCCCTTATAAGAAAGATTAAAATTGGTTTGAATTAAATTCATTTATACACCACATACATCATCTTGGTTTTTAATAGGGCATCCAGATTCAGAATAGATACATTCTATTGTGATGCAATGCCTCTCACAAATTAATGAAAAAGCTAAACAAGGACTTCTAAATCCAGATGCTGCGACAGTCTCTGCAGATAAACAAATTCAGGATTATAAGAAAGAAAATCAAAGTAAGAACTTTTTTTTAATTATTAATAATGTAACAGTAAAGTAATATTTTCAATTATTACAATAATTATTATGGTTGTATTTAATTAATTATAGTTACAAATATAAATTTCATAGATTAGATAGTGTTGTTACTAATATTATTAAATAAATAATTTCATTATTTTTTACAGAATTGAAAGAAGACCTGCAGAAGACTCGTGAAGTAAGTATAATAAAATTAATTTGTGAGTTGACGCATAAGATGGATAGATGAAAAGAGAAAGGAAGTGGTTATGAACAATTTTTGAATTATTTAACAGGTTGAGTCCGGCAGAACACATATGTGAGCAAATCCACGGAACCTTTGATTTTCATTTGAAAAATTTTTTTTTTTTTTTTTGGAAGGCACATTGACTTTAATGGAGATTTCTACTTCTTTAGAGGTTAAATAGTAGGAAAATATGAGGGCCCCTATTTCTTTTCAAGACTTATCTAAGAAATTGACGATTAAAATATTGATGAGGGGTATCATAGGGTAAATTATAAAAAATCACTTCGTAAATAAACAGAAGATTTTTTATTCTATAATTTATGAATATAACAACATAATTAAGTCTCTTATTTAACAAAAATAGAAATATCTAACAACAATTTTTCATATAAAAGGATGTTTTCAAGTGCCGTTACAGTACTGTAATTTTCTTTTCCTAGTAACAATGGTTTTTTTTGTTTGAGTACTTGTAACAGGAATTTCATTTTTTGCTCCATAAATCTTCCAACTTTTGAAGGTTTCAATTGGTAATGAGTACATGGCAAATTATTTGAAACATTCATTACATGATAAATAATTTTCTTTTCGTATACTTCTCTTTAATGGTAAACAAACTGCTTGCGTAAGGCTGACTAAATGATATGTGTGTGTATGTGTGCGCGCGCGCGGGTGTGTGTGTGTGTGTGTGTGTGTGTGTGTGTGTGTGTGTGTGTATGTATTTATATTAGCTTTTCTGTTGAAATAACCTATTTCGTATAGTCAATTTGGACTTCAGTTCAAAGGTATAAAATGTTTATACTTTTATACAGCTTATATGATCTAAATTAACAAAAAATTCAATTGAGGTTTCACGTAGATGACTCAATAATCTACTAAAAAGTAGAGAGATATAGTTTATATATGCTTTTTTTGTAAATGTCGAGTGTGCCATGTGAAAATGAAAATTTTGAAGACTAGGGGCCCGAGATTTTGAAAAGTTTAAGGTAGAATTGCTTGTAAAGAAAAAGAGGCACAGCTAAGCACAAAAAAGAATAAGAATCCTTATTGCAAATCGAAAAAAGCAATATTAGTCACAATAGCTATAAACAAAACTTATCTTTGTATAATATCAAAATTCTAAAATTTCCTAAATTTACAAAAACTGACTTCCTCAAGAGTTGCGATTTTTATTTTTCTGTATCATGAAGGCACACTATTCTAACACTTTTAGTTTAATAGGGTAGATGGTGTAGGTTGTCAAAAAAAAATTTCTGTAACATTTGGTGAAGAATTATAATTTCTATAAGCTTAAAAAATAGAAGATGAGTACTACTTCCATCGTCAAATTTGCAAAAATGCAACTTTATGAAGCCTCTAACAAAAAGCTAATGAAAATAACTTTAAAAAACTGATAAGGACCCTTCATCGAATTACTTTTTCTACCAGAAACCGTTGTTATAATGTTGCTAAGTCTGCTTATTTACTACTATATTACCCGCTTCCCCAAAATTAAAGGTTCTGTGGATTTGCTCATGTATGTCATAAAATTTCAATTTTTTTAAAATTTCTCTTATTGATAATAAATTTAACAATATTATATAATTTTTGTAGCAGATCCATTGTTTTCTTAGTCGTCTTACAAATCAATTAAACCATTCTAGTTTAAAAATTTTAATATTTTATACATTTTATCTCAAATTATAAAAAAAAATTAAGTTATACATTGCCCGGCCTCAACCTATTAATTGCAAGCTGTTTATTCGAATGTGTATTAAAAATATTAATTTATGGTATTATTTTAGCCTTTCAAATTTTCCTTATCCATGTTGTGGAATTCTCATCTTATATTAAATTAAGTATAAAAAAATAGTAATAATGAATAAAATATATTATAGAGCCTGAAATACTATAAAAATAATAATAATTCACTGAAAAAGAAATATGATGCTGAAGTGAAGGAGAATGCACGATTGCGCGAGGAGCGTCAACATTTAGATTAAAACAATTACGTAAGTACCCTGTTAATTAATTAAAATTTTGAATTAAATTTAAATTTTATATTACAATAATATTTATTCTTTTATGAACCTAATAAATTCCATAATTCAGTGGCATTATTCAAACCAGAGGAGTAGAAGATAAATTTATTAATATTTACATTATTATTGCAACAATTAAAAAAAACATTTAACAATTCCAATATTTATATTTCAATATAATAATATTTTCCAATATTACCATGTATTATTAAACTTTTTACAAATAATTTAATGTAATATTTATATATAAAATATAGTACCAATCCTTTAAAAAGTTGTAAGTAGTTTAAATCATGTTTTTATTATATTTTTATTGTATAATATAACAAGAGATCGTTTACATGAGGATGCTGAAGCCGATTCAAGGATGCAAATATAACAACCATCATAAGTTTTTAGGTTAGCGGTAACGACCCGTACAGGTCTATCTTCTTTGACGACGTATGTACCCGACTCGAATTGATACTGTCTCTAGGGGCACGAAGTGACCGTCATGTAACATAGTGACGGAACTGGCAATGATGCTCGCGTAAGACGTTACGTCGTTCATGACATGTTAGATGACGGTCATTTAGAGTCAGAATCAATTCGAGTCGTCTGTACATACCATCTCTTCACTACCGACGCCGAGTTTGGACGACAGTTCAGCTTTAGCTATCCTTATGTAAACAATCGATGAAAAAAGTGTTGTCTGTGCATGGCCAGCGTAAGTCCAACATTAGATTATTTATTGGCATTTCCTTTTTAATATTTTCCTTTTATATTTATATATAGCATAACTAGGTGCTGCAGGAACAGCGATGAAGATATAAACGAAGAAAGAGCTGCAATTTTAGAAATAATATTTGGATTTATTAATGTATGCAAATGTAATGGATTTTTATCTCTCCAAAATGGTGTAAATACTACATTGCATGTCCATGCGCTTGTAGTAGCAGACGAGGCAGTGACTTAGGTAACTTAGAAACTTTACTAGCTTTTGTATTACACAGTAATTATTGATATATTATTTGATGAAGCAGTTTAATTAATATCTTCTGACACATGTCTTTTCTTAAGAATCATGTTTAAAGCTTCCAATTTAGTATAGTACCTTATATATTATCTGAAGTCTGTAAATAAAAATTAGTAACTCTATAATCTATTAAAAATATATATAAATATTGTTCTTATTCTGTTATTTTGTTTCTAAACAGTGATTTGTCCACTAAATAGTAGGTGAATTTGAAGTTTTGGGCAACCTTAACAAAACTAATGAGTAAGATTTAAAATAACGGTTCTAATACTATCAAGAAAAAAGTATATGTAAAAATGTATTTTTAAGAATACTTTCATAGCAAACTATTTTAATATTAAAAAAACTAACTATTTCTTTTAATTTTTACACATTTAATAGATTTTTGGTAATTCCTGTATGACTTTCAATTATTTATAGTGATTTAAATTTCTATTAAACTAATTTAAATTACTGCAGCTACCATAAAATTGATACTTTACAGATAATAAAATAACATTAAACTTTGTTTATATAATGTTTGGGTCAGTAAATGAAAATATAGGTTTTATTACATAAGCTAATTATAAATGATACAAAAAGAAAAGTGGTAGAGTAAAGAAATTAGAAATTTGTGCAAATTGCATGAAAATAACTTGTAAATGGAACAAGGAAATCACGCCGCTTCTCAGTTTTTTCATGAAATGATTTGTCCTGTAAATATATTATTGAAATCTATTTGTAAAGTATAGTTAATAATTTTACTAGTTTTTAAACAACTTGTAATAAAATTTTAAACTTTATTACAAAAGAGATTAAAAATATCCAATAACATAAGTAATGTACTTTATTTTTTATGGATATCTTATTTTATTAATTTTTTTCAGAATTAATATTGGTATGAGTCACTGCAGGGAGTTAAAAATTCTATCATGTTTGCATTGGCCTTGCTGGTTTCTTGGATTCCATGGAGTTCTTACTGCTGTTCAGGAAGCCCGAAAATATATACAGTTTGAGCTGAACATTTTTGCTAATATTTGGATCTTCCCTAGAGTTACATAAGAGTTTCGAAACGAGAGGGAACTAAATGGTTTCATACTCCCCTTGACAATTAAAAATATGAGCAAGGTACACATTACTTTAAAAAAGTTTAAATGTGTGTAAACCAAATACATATTGTTAATTTTAATGAAAGAGATGCTTACGTTGACTAGGAGTAATATCCAAAACAGATCAGTCTGATTGTCACTGACATTTCCTTTGAAAGTAATAAAATATGGATCGTTACGCATTTTAGCATTTTTAACACTAACTTGTCTCCTTGATAATTATATAATTTACAAATCAATTACATATTGCTAACGAAAAGCTTTTAATTTTTTCTAGAAAAAGTTGTTATACCAAAAGTATTGCCACAGTGGGATCGAAGTTAATTGAAATAGAGTACGAAAATGCTGCCATTGTAAAGTGCATATACGCGAAATATGCACATATGTACTTTTTTAATGTATAACAAGTAGTTACTTCATGCGAGGAAGAACTACTATTTCAATGAAATAGAGTACGAAAATGCTGCCGTTGTAAAGTGCATATACGCGAAATATGCACATATGTACTTTTTTAATGTATAACAAGTAGTTACTTCATGCGAGGAAGAACTACTATTTCAATGGAATAGAGTACGAAAATGCTGCCGTTGAAAAGTGCATATACGCGAAATATGCACATATGTACTTTTTTAATGTATAACAAGTGGTTACTTCAAGCGAGGAAGAACTACTATTTCAATGAAATAGTGTACGAAAATGCTGCCGTTGTAAAGTGCATATACGCGAAATATGCACATATGTACTTTTTTAATGTATAACAAGTAGTTACTTCATGCGAGGAAGAACTACTATTTCAATGAAATAGTGTACGAAAATGCTGCCGTTGTAAAGTGCATATACGCGAAATATGCATCTATCTACTTTTGTAATGTATAGCAAGTAGTTACTTCATGCGAGGAAAAATTGCTATTTCAATGAAATAGAGTACGAAAATGCTGCCGTTGTAAAGTGCATATACGCGAAATATGCACCAATGTACTTTTTTAATGTATAACAAGTAGTTACTTCATGCGAGGAAGAACTACTATTTCAATGAGTACGAAAATGCTGCCGCTGTAAAGTGCATATACGCGAAATATGCACATATGTACTTTTTTAATGTATAACAAGTAGTTACTTCATGCGAGGAAGAACTACTATTTCAATGAATAGTAGTACGAAAATGCTGCCGTTGTAAAGTGCATATACGCGAAATATGCACATATGTACTTTTTAATGTATAACAAGTAGTTACTTCATGCGAGGAAGAACTACTATTTCAATGAAATAGAGTACGAAAATGCTGCCGTTGTAAAGTGCATATACGCGAAATATGCACATATGTACTTTTTTAATGTATAACAAGTAGTTACTTCATGCGAGGAAGAACTACTATTTCAATGAAATAGTGTACGAAAATGCTGCCGTTGTAAAGTGCATATACGCGAAATATGCACATATGTACTTTTTTAATGTATAACAAGTAGTTACTTCATGCGAGGAAAAACTGCTATTTCAATGAAATAGAGTACGAAAATGCTGCCGTTGTAAAGTGCATATACGCGAAATATGCACCTATGTACTTTTTTAATGTATAACAAGTAGTTACTTCATGCGAGGAAGAACTACTATTTCAATGAAATAGAGTACGAAAACGCTGCCGTTGTAAAGTGCATATACGCGAAATATGCACATATGTACTTTTTAATGTATAACAAGTAGTTACTTCATGCGAGGAAGAACTACTATTTCAATGAAATAGAGTACGAAAATGCTGCCGTTGTAAAGTGCATATACGCGAAATATGCACCTATGTACTTTTGTAATGTATAACAAGTAGTTACTTCAAGCGAGGAAGAACTAGCTATTTCAATGAAATAGAGTACGAAAATGCTGCCGTTGTAAAGTGCATATACGCGAAATATGCACATATGTACTTTTTAATGTATAACAAGTAGTTACTTCATGCGAGGAAGAACTACTATTTCAATGAAATAGAGTACGAAAATGCTGCCGTTGTAAAGTGCATATACGCGAAATATGCACATATGTACTTTTTTAATGTATAACAAGTAGTTACTTCATGCGAGGAAGAACTACTATTTCAATGAAATAGTGTACGAAAATGCTGCCGTTGTAAAGTGCATATACGCGAAATATGCACCTATGTACTTTTTTAATGTATAACAAGTAGTTACTTCATGCGAGGAAGAACTACTATTTCAATGAAATAGAGTACGAAAATGCTGCCGTTGTAAAGTGCATATACGCGAAATATGCACATATGTACTTTTTTAATGTATAACAAGTAGTTACTTCATGCGAGGAAGAACTACTATTTCAATGAAATAGAGTACGAAAATGCTGCCGTTGTAAAGTGCATATACGCGAAATATGCACCTATGTACTTTTTTAATGTATAACAAGTAGTTACTTCATGCGAGGAAGAACTACTATTTCAATGAAATAGAGTACGAAAATGCTGCCGTTGTAAAGTGCATATACGCGAAATATGCACATATGTACTTTTTTAATGTATAACAAGTAGTTACTTCATGCGAGGAAGAACTACTATTTCAATGAAATAGAGTACGAAAATGCTGCCGTTGTAAAGTGCATATACGCGAAATATGCACCTATGTACTTTTTAATGTATAACAAGTAGTTACTTCATGCGAGGAAGAACTACTATTTCAATGAAATAGAGTACGAAAATGCTGCCGTTGTAAAGTGCATATACGCGAAATATGCACCTATGTACTTTTTTAATGTATAACAAGTAGTTACTTCATGCGAGGAAGAACTACTATTTCAATGAAATAGAGTACGAAAATGCTGCCGTTGTAAAGTGCATATACGCGAAATATGCACCTATGTACTTTTTTAATGTATAACAAGTAGTTACTTCATGCGAGGAAGAACTACTATTTCAATGAAATAGAGTACGAAAATGCTGCCGTTGTAAAGTGCATATACGCGAAATATGCACATATGTACTTTTTTAATGTATAACAAGTAGTTACTTCATGCGAGGAAGAACTACTATTTCAATGAAATAGAGTACGAAAATGCTGCCGTTGTAAAGTGCATATACGCGAAATATGCACCTATGTACTTTTGTAATGTATAACAAGTAGTTACTTCAAGCGAGGAAAAACTGCTATTTCAATGAAATAGAGTACGAAAATGCTGCCGTTGTAAAGTGCATATACGCGAAATATGCACATATGTACTTTTTTAATGTATAACAAGTAGTTACTTCATGCGAGGAAGAACTACTATTTCAATGAAATAGAGTACGAAAATGCTGCCGTTGTAAAGTGCATATACGCGAAATATGCACCTATGTACTTTTTTAATGTATAACAAGTAGTTACTTCATGCGAGGAAGAACTACTATTTCAATGAAATAGAGTACGAAAATGCTGCCGTTGTAAAGTGCATATACGCGAAATATGCACATATGTACTTTTTTAATGTATAACAAGTAGTTACTTCATGCGAGGAAGAACTACTATTTCAATGAATAGAGTACGAAAATGCTGCCGTTGTAAAGTGCATATACGCGAAATATGCACATATGTACTTTTTTAATGTATAACAAGTAGTTACTTCATGCGAGGAAGAACTACTATTTCAATGAAATAGAGTACGAAAATGCTGCCGTTGTAAAGTGCATATACGCGAAATATGCACATATGTACTTTTTAATGTATAACAAGTAGTTACTTCATGCGAGGAAGAACTACTATTTCAATGAAATAGAGTACGATAATGCTGCCGTTGTAAAGTGCATATACGCGAAATATGCACATATGTACTTTTTTAATGTATAACAAGTAGTTACTTCATGCGAGGAAGAACTACTATTTCAATGAAATAGAGTATGAAAATGCTGCCGCTTTAAAGTGCATATACGCGAAGTATGCACCTATCTACTTTTGTAATGTATAACAAGTAGTTACTTCAAGCGAGGAAAAACTGCTACTTCAATGAAATAGAGTACGAAAATGCTGCCGTAGTAAAGTGCAAATACGCGAAATATGCACATAGGTACTTTCTTAATGTATAACAAGTAGTTACTTCATGCGAGGAAGAACTACTATTTCAATGAAATAGAGTACGAAAATGTTGCCGTTGTAAAGTGCATATACGCGAAGTATGCACCTATCTACTTTTGTAATGTATAACAAGTAGTTACTTCAAGCGAGGAAAAACTGCTATTTCAATGAAATAGAGTACGAAAAACCTGCCGTTGTAAAGTGCATATACGCGAAATATGCACCTATCTACTTTTGTAATGTATAACAAGTAGTTACTTGAAGCGAGGAAAAACTGCTATTTTAATGAAATAGAGTACGAAAATGCTGCCGTAGTAAAGTGCATATACGCGAAATATGCACATACGTACTTTCTTAATGTATAACAAGTAGTTACTTCATGCGAGGAAGAACTACTATTTCAATGGAATAGTGTACGAAAATGCTGCCGTTGTAAAGTGCATATACGCGAAGTATGCACCTATCTACTTTTGTAATGTATAACAAGTAGTTACTTCAAGCGAGGAAAAACTGCTATTTCAATGAAATAGAGTACGAAAATGCTGCCGTTGTAAAGTGCATATACGCGAAATATGCACATATGTACTTTTTTAATGTATAACAAGTAGTTACTTCATGCGAGGAAGAACTACTATTTCAATGAAATAGAGTACGAAAATGCTGCAGTTCTAAAGTGCATATACGCGAAATATGCACATATGTACTTTTTTAATGTATAACAAGTAGTTACTTCATGCGAGGAAGAACTACTATTTCAATGAAATAGAGTACGAAAATGTTGCCGATGTAAAGTGCATATACGCGAAGTATGCACCTATCTACTTTTGTAATGTATAACAAGTAGTTACTTCAAGCGAGGAAAAACTGCTATTTCAATGAAATAGAGTACGAAAATGCTGCGGTAGTAAAGTGCATATACGCGAAATATGGACATACGTACTTTCTTAATGTATAACAAGTAGTTACTTCATGCGAGGAAGAACTACTATTTCAATGAAATAGAGTACGAAAATGCTGCCGTTGTAAAGTGCATATACGCGAAGAATGCACCTATCTACTTTTGTAATGTATAACAAGTAGTTACTTCAAGCGAGGAAAAACTGCTATTTCAATGACATAGAGTACGAAAAACCTGCCGTTGTAAAGTGCACATACGCGAAATATGCAACTATGTACTTTTTTAATGTATAACAAGTAGTTGCTTCATGCGAGGAAGAACTACTGTTTCAATGAAATAGAGTACGAAAATGCTGCCGTTGTAAAGTGCATATACGCGAAATATGCACCTATGTACTTTTTTAATGTATACAAGTAGTTACTTCATGCGAGGAAGAACTACTATTTCAATGAAATAGTGTACGAAAATGCTGCCGTTGTAAAGTGCATATACGCGAAATATGCACATATGTACTTTTTTAATGTATAACAAGTAGTACTTCATGCGAGGAAGAACTACTATTTCAATGAAATAGAGTACGAAAATGCTGCCGCTTGTAAAGTGCATATACGCGAAGTATGCACCTATCTACTTTTGTAATGTATAACAAGTAGTTACTTCAAGCGAGGAAAAACTGCTATTTCAATGAAATAGAGTACGAAAATGCTGCCGGTAGTAAAGTGCATATACGCGAAATATGGCACATATGTACTTTTTAATGTATAACAAGTAGTTACTTCATGCGAGGAAGAACTACTATTTCAATGAATAGAGTACGAAAATGCTGCCGTTGTAAAGTGCATATACGCGAAATATGCACCTATGTACTTTTGTAATGTATAACAAGTAGTTACTTCATGCGAGGAAGAACTACTATTTCAATGAAATAGAGTACGAAAATGCTGCCGTTGTAAAGTGCATATACGCGAAATATGCACATATGTACTTTTTTAATGTATAACAAGTAGTTACTTCATGCGAGGAAGAACTACTATTTCAATGAAATAGAGTACGAAAATGCTGCCGATGTAAAGTGCATATACGCGAAGTATGCACCTATCTACTTTTGTAATGTATAACAAGTAGTTACTTCAAGCGAGGAAAACTGCTATTTCAATGAATAGAGTACGAAAATGCTGCCGTTAGTAAAGTGCATATACGCGAAATATGCACATACGTACTTTCTTAATGTATAACAAGTAGTTACTTCATGCGAGGAAGAACTACTATTTCAATGAAATAGAGTACGAAAATGCTGCCGTTGTAAAGTGCATATACGCGAAGTATGCACCTATCTACTTTTGTAATGTATAACAAGTAGTTACTTCAAGCGAGGAAAAACTGCTATTTAAATGACATAGAGTACGAAAAACCTGCCGTTGTAAAGTGCACATACGCGAAATATGCAACTATGTACTTTTTTTAGTGTATAACAAGTAGTTGCTTCATGCGAGGAAGAACTACTGTTTCAATGAAATAGAGTACGAAAATGCTGCCGTTGTAAAGTGCATATACGCGAAATATGCACCTATGTACTTTTTTAATGTATAAAAGTAGTTACTTCATGCGAGGAAGAACTACTATTTGCATATACGCGAAATATGCAGATATGTACTTTTTTAATTTATAACAAGTAGTTACTTCATGCGAGGAAGAACTACTATTTCAATGAAATCGAGTACGATAATGCTGCCGTTGTAAAGTGCATATACGCGAAATATGTGCTATTGCATCGCTAGCGCCATCTACAATTAAGAATTTGCAAGCTATCTATTTTACCGACAGTGAGTCGGTCAAATCGCAAGATTGAGTTTGGGACCCCCTTAATGGATTTGAGACTTGTAGAACATATGACAATGACGATTATTCGAATAGAAGACTTTCAGCACTGAATATTATTCAGAATGACCAAATTTATATTTTAATGACTCAAAAGAACAAATTCGTACTACGAAAAAAAAAAAAAATTAAAAAAATGTGTATAAAAAGAGCACAGATATTTCAAGTGATAGTTACAGAGGTGTATCAAGAAATCGCAAATCGATAAAAAGATATAATTATGGCGGTAAATTAAAAAAGAATTCTTCTAAAATTAGTAGTCGAAAACCACAACGCTGAAATACAGACAGTTTAAGTGAGTCTGAGGGAACAGTCTTCAATAACAAATAACAAAAATCTGAAAAATCCATCTAGAGTCGTAAATAAAAAGCGAAAATGTAAAGAAATCGATATTTCACTTACCTTTGAAGATGAATTAGAAAGTCGAAGAAAGAAAAAGCAATATAAAAGAATTAAAGAATGTAAGTCGAATAAAAATAGTAAAACTGTAAGAAAAACCCGAGAAAATGATAGACACCCAAGTTCTTCAAATAGTAGAAATATTATTGTAGATGATTCTCGAGTAGCACAGTGAATGTAATAAATTTCAATCAAGCTCTGATTCATTGGATGATTTACGTGAAGTAGAACAATATGAAAGTGACGATATAAATAATAAAAGTAAAAATCATTCGTACGAGACATGTGAATAATTAAAGTAAAAAAAGGCTAAGACAATACCTTTAAGGCAACTTGTTGTTCCACATGCTAGTGAAGGGGGGAAATGGTACATAAAAGAAAACTGCTGCTGTTTCTGTTTTCATTTATTTAAACGTATAGATCATCATCTTTTAGCAGTACACTTCGATAAAAAGACGGTGCAAAAAATCGCATCTCTTCCTAAAGAACATCAATGGAGACGCGATTTATTTGGAAAATTAAGATAAGCGGGCAATGAGCGATGGAATAAGGACAGGTCCCTGAATCAGAAGTGTACTATGATACCCATTAGAAGATTATCTAAAAATATTGGCAAGAAGATTCCACATTTGCAAAAAACGAAAATGTGTAACCTCATATCTGGAAACAACGTTAACCTTTTGGCTGCGGGAAAATTTATTTCGGAGCTACCTTGAAAATCTTTGATTGATGGATAAAAATACGCGTCCTTGGACAATTCAGTTTCCTTATAAGAAAAATCTTCCAAATTGACTTCCCCGATGTCTTCATTTTCTGCTCCATTGTCTAAAGCTTCGTTTTCTAATACTTCATTTTCTGGTTTGGACTCGTCACTACTCCGAGCTTCATGTTCAGCCATTTTATAGAAGATAGAATATTACACTATTCAATAGTGTAATATTCAAAAAGTGAAAATAGTAAAAATTATATACTGTGCAAATCCTAGAGACTAATAAGTTATGCATGAGAAGTACCAATCTGCATCGTATTATAAATTTATAAATATGAATTGTCACGTGGCATATTTATACTCTTATAATATCCCAATATAACACTTATCGCGTGAGATGATCATCAGATGATCGCACATAATTTTCCCTCTTAACGCGATATTAATGATGGTTATTGATTTCCCCTCTATCTCCTATGCTACTTGACAAAATCGCTCATTCGCGAAATAAACTCTCGCGAGCGCAGCTGAGGGAAAAATCACCTACTCTATGCGGGATTCTATCGACTTGCGGGGAAGAAGTATCAGGATTAATTATTTAATTAAAATTTGGCTTGAAACAAACATCTCTATGTCAAATAGGAACTAATTTCGCTCCCTACTATTTATTAATAATAACAATAATCTTAAAATATAATTAATGTATAGGTTTATAAGGTTGCGCGACTATTATCTTAATTTACGACAGGTCGGTTATATTCGTTCATTCTGACATGTTCTTACATTCTAATCCACGCATGCGGGCGCACTCACTACATTCGCTTGATTCAATAATAATTTTAATATAATCGTTTTGATTGACTAACCCTCCTATCGCTTTTTCTACCTTTTTAACGAGAGAGTCAATAAGAGAGCCTGAATCTGACGGTTTCGCTTACAATTGCTAGGACGACTCACATTTACGTTGACTCCCTTGCAGGTGACCTGGACTTGACATCAAACGTAGTGCCATGTACTCGCCACGTTGGATTAGATAGGTAAAGCCGTCGCGGCTCCTTTCTTCAAGTCCGTTCAATACGTCCGGGAGGTTTGGACGGCTGCTCTGCTGCCGGGCAAGTGAGGTTAAGTTGCTTTGCTACCTTCGCCGTCGCCTCGTGGTGATACGCGCTCGGTATCGCGTATTACCTGTAGCCAGTTCGGAAAGTGCTTCCGATCCTGCGGACTGTTGCGAGCAGAGAGAGCGCTTGTCGATTCATGGCTGATCAGTTATCCACAGGTTCCCCTTCCTTAATTAATACTCGACTCTTTTCGACTATTGTCGACGCGGATCGTCCCGAGCTTGTCTAGGCCTTCTCTGTCTCTCTTTTGTCTCTCTCGCTTACGCGTACGACTCCTGTCGTCTTCTCCCGGTCTACTTCGCGTTTATTTTATATTTATTTTATTTATTGCAATGTGCTATTCGCACTGTTACAGAATTAATAAAAAATAAATTAATTTTTTGAGATTAAAATATTTTTGAAGATTAGACGAGTTTCTGCAATAAGTGATGACATTTATTTCGTACCCAGTTGACGAACAACAAAGATATACCAACTCCCAGACCGAAATAGTAAAAAACAGATTTTGTGTTTACGTCATTGATTTTAGATCACGCTGAAAATGAATGCCGCGGCATTTTATGTAACCTTCAAAAATAAGGTTGAAGCTCGATATTTTGTTTCGAAAACTAAAATTTCATCGCGAAATAGACATTTTTATAAACAAAGATAATTTTAGAATTTTTTTACTTTTTTTCCCGTTTTGACCTCATCAATAACGCTAAAATGCTAGATCGAACTTTCGCTTATGCAAATAAAATACAATATGACCTTGACTGTAAATTTTCAAGGTTAAGGATACCACAGTGATTTTTTAAAGTATTTTTTATAAACAGTATATAAAATTACGAAAGAAATCACTCTAAAATTCTCGCTTCTACTAGGGATGAAATACCTATTTTCAAGGTGAATAATATTTTGAGGAATTATAAAACTATTTTATATACATTCAAAACATCAATATTGATCTAAAAACATTAAATATGTTTTGTATTTTAAGTGGTCGATATATCGACCACCCCCGCAGTCAAAAGGTTAATAAAAATTCTAATGTTAGTGAAATTCAAGAAAAGACAATTGACGAGAATTTTCAAATGGATCAATTAATTCAACAAACAGTCGTAGAAGTGGATTGCAAACTAGTAAATTGAGAAAAGGTTGCAGCAAACAATGTGCAGAAGAAAGATATAATTTTAAGAGTAATATGCAAAACATCTTCTGTCGAAACACAGATCAAACGAGCATGACATAACAACAGGTTCTGTGGCTCATGAAGCTATTCGAGCTGCTAAACGTGAAATCGGAGATCATAATCCTTTGGCAGAACAAAGATTGATAGAATTTATTTTTCCACGTTTGTCGGATGATAATGTAGGAATAATCGCCAGACATGCTGAACTTATTGTGAGATACGGTAATAAGTATGCCGAAAGACATAAAAATCAGGACCAAGTTAACCTAGTTAAAGGTCATATGAGGTTATTGGCAACACTGCTTGTAAGAATTCAAGAAATTAATAATTCAATAAAGGAATTAAAAGAAGTATTTAGAGGATACCATTGGCAGACAGTATTTAAAACGATAAAAATTGTTGTAGGTTATACTGAGGATTCTGAAACAATTAAGATCGGATATAATGGTCAAACCATTGGTATGCTAACACGGAGATTATTTACAATTCTTTATGCCCTTTACGAGGAGGAAGAAGATGAACCTTCAAAAAAACTATTATCAGGTTTTAAAGCATTGTTCGATAACGATTATTCGACAGTAATTGGTTCAAAAGCCACGTTGACTCAAAAGGAATCCAAGAGGGAATTAACGTTAGATGATATACCTACAACGTCTGATATCAAAATTTTGACAAAATATTTACATGCAAGGAATTCGTCAGCTTGAAATATTTAAAACTAAAATTTAGTCTTGTACATTACATTAGTTTAGTAAAAGCTACGCTCACTTCAATACAAATATTCAATCGACGACGACCTGGTGAAACCGAACGAAAGAAAAAGACTGATTTTGATAATAGAAGAAGAGTAAATAAAGATGATGAATATTTTAAACTAATGTCAAAAGAAGATAGGTTGCAGTCATCAATGTTTAATCGTATAATTTCACAAGGCAAAAAAAAGATGGAATCGATAGTTCTACTTATATTGATGATTTTGATACAGAATGCATTGAAGTGATAATAGAATATAGAGAACGAGCAGGTGTTAGAAAGGATAACTCTTATCTGTTTGCCTTACCTGATTCACTTGATCCAAAAGTAAAGTATTATACTCACGTTCAAGCATACAAAAATATGGAAGCTTTAGTTGAAGAGTGCTGTAAAAACTATAAAACCTTCGAAAGAAAAGACACATTAAAAGCTACACTACTTCGAAAGCAGGCAGCTACTAAATTTAGCGCAATGAATCAAGAAGGTCAATTGTCTAATATTGCTCAGCACATGGCACATAAAGTTGGAACGCATTTAACCTTTAGACTGCCGGCATGGCTCATATATGAGCCACCTGTGACCTTGACAACTACTCTAGAGATATGAGGTGTTTTATGTATAAATTTTGTACATCAAAAATATCAATTTATAAGGCAAAAATGCCAGCAGTCTAAAGGTTAAACCATTATAGACAAACAATTCAGAAAACTGATGCAGACGTTACAAGAACTCTTATGAAAATAAACAACGATGATTCACTAATGGAACTAAATAGCAGTACACTTGAAACAGTTGTAGCAACTATTACATCATATGAAAATGGGCATAAATGTGCAGAAAAAAGAGCAAACTAGAACATAAGAATACAAAATCAACACTGACCAAATCTAAGACGAAGTCTTCAAAAGGTACATAATTTAATTACATAAATTAATTTTTTTTTTATTTCCTTAAGTTTTGTTATTTAAATATTGAATTTTTTTATTATTGTTTAATAATTTCAATTATCTCTAAATATTTTTTAAGCAATGTTAATATCAAGCATATATTTTAGATAAGTCATATATTTTAGAAGTCACCTCAAAAAAAATAGCCTCAGGAGGTTGTAACAATTTTTGAACAAGCGTTTTTAGAAGAATTGATGTTACAAGAATATCCATCAAGCACTAAATTGAGAAAAATTATGCAACAGTACCTTAGGTAAACGAAGAAAACCTTCTATCGTTGCAAGATTTTCCAACATTTATAATAAACAAAATCAAAATAAGCAAAAGAACAATTTACTAGATTAGACTTTTTATCTGAGGCGAATGCAATCAAATCATTTTTTTAATTCAAATATTATGATCTTGTCGATCATTTTTACTTTTAAAGCATAAGTAAGAACTTTCTAATATCTTATTATGCTTATTTTTATTATGAAAAAAGAGTCCTCCTAAGTTTTAAGATTATTAAAAGTCCTTTAGTTTGTTGAAAACGATTGAAGTTTCAGTGTAGTTATAAAGTCAATAGCTATGTTGCTTACATAAGGTGTTACCTTTTTAACGAGAGAGTCAATAAGAGAATTACCTCATGCACATTTATTGTTTGCTCTTGTTTATAAAAATAAACTTCTAAATCCAAATGATATTGATAAATTTATTAGTGCTGAAATACTTGATGACGAAAATCTACGAGAATTAGTCATTAAACATATGTTACATGGACCACATACAGAAAATACACCCTGTTACGATTACAAAAATAATAAATGTTCCAAAAAATTTCCAAAAACCTTTACTGATTTTACATATTTTGCTGAAAATGGTTTTCTTCATTATAAAAGAAGAGATAATAGTAATAAAAATTATGAATATAATAAGAAAGTAAATGGAGAAATTACTCTTTTACAAAATTATAATTGTCATATTAATATCGAAATTTCATATTCTGTAATGAGTATTATTATTATTATTATTGAATGAGTCGGGCCTATAAGGCCTCCGGGCGCATGGGTAGTCCCTTGGCGTCCCTCTGATACGGTGGGCTCATTCAAAGATATTATTCCAGAAGGAAATTATTCTTGGAATGTCCTCTGCCGTAAAGTCTATACACTGCAGAAGGAATTCCCCAAGATGGGTTCTCCTTCTCTCCATGAGAGCTGGGCACTTGCAGATGATATGCAATGTTGTCTCATCCTCTAATTTACAGAATCTACATGTTGGACTTTCGCTTACTCCTATCATATGTCTGTATTTAAGTAACGCACCGTGGCCAGTTATCACAGCTGCCACTAATCTTGCGTTCCTCTTGCTTAACTTGGAGATTTGGGAAGCCCAGTCTCCTAGCGTTTGGGGTTTAATAAAGCTTTTTGCTACACGACAGCCCGGCGCATTCTTCCAGGCCTCTTCGTGTTTCTTGGCTATCCACTCTCGGGTTATCTTTACGAATTCCGAGTTGCAGATGCCAACAATTGGCTCCGGTCCAATGAACCGTTCCCTGCTTGCTTGTTTGGCAAGTCTGTCTGCCACTTCGTTTCCCCTGATGCCGATGTGACTTGGCACCCATAGTAAGGTCACAGAGCGGCAGCCAGCCAGTTCATTCAGAGCATGGTGGCACTCCGTCACCAGTTGGGATCTGTTGACAGGTGCGTCCAGGGCTTCTAAAGCACTCCTACTGTCCGAGCAAATATACAGATGCTCCCTGGCATTTGTAGGAGGCCGCCCAGTGTGTACAGTAGATGATGGCCAGCAGCTCCGCTTCGTGCACAGTCGTGTACGCTCCGAGCGGTATGGTCTGTCCTTTCCATCCCTTCTTCTGTAGACACCGACTCCTGAGCCTCCCGCATTCTTTGAACCGTCTGTATACCAGATCTCTCCAGATGCGGGGAGTTGAGCCTTTTGAGATGTCCAGTCTTCTTTTGAAGGAAGACTGATCCTGTATTTCTTGTCAAAGAGGTGGACAGTAGTCGCCTTATCCATGGGCATGTCTTGCAGGCCTCCATAGAAGTTGGCTCCCAATGTCTTCCCCCTTTCCTCCGCCCCTCCTTCAACTCTGAAGAGTCCTTTGACTGCCTCTGCTTCAATCGTGAGGGCCAAGGGCTCTATGCCCAGAAGATGCATTGTACAACCATTTGGTTGTGGCTGGTTTTAGTCCCCAATTTCTACCAATGGCCCTTCTGAGCTGCCAGAGTCCATTGATAAATTTTCGGCTTTTATCCTCAAGATGCCTCTTCCATGACAGTTTGATGTCAAAGATGACTCCGAGGTATTTCATCTCTTTTGATATATTAAGAGACTGACCATTAAGTTTTAGGGCAAAGTTAGTGGCCCATTTGTATTTCTTGGTGAAGACCACTACCTCAGTTTTATCTGGGTTGACGTTGAGTCCTTTATCTTTGCACCATTTTGCAACAAGGTTTATGGCCTGTTGAAGACGCTCCAAGACGGTTTGCAGGAAGGGTCCACGTCCGATGATTAAAATGTCATCAGCATAGCCCACTACTTGGTGACCATTACTTGATAGCGTATCTAATAAGTTATCTACTACAAGACACCATAGGAGGGGTGATATCACCCCTCCTTGTGGGCAACCTGAGTTAACATTGCCTCTGATAGTGGTGTCCCCTTTGGTAGTTTCCAGCAGGCGGTTTCCTAGCATGTGGCATGTCCATTCAAAGATATTATTCCAGAAGGAAATTATTCTTGGAATGTCCTCTGCCGTAAAGTCTATACACTGCAGAAGGAATTCCCCAAGATGGCTCCTTATCATATGTCTGTATTTAAGTAACGCACCGTGGCCAGTTATCACAGCTGCCACTAATCTTGCGTTCCTCTTGCTTAACTTGGAGATTTGGGAAGCCCAGTCTCCTAGCGTTTGGGGTTTAATAAAGCTTTTTGCTACACGACAGCCCGGCGCATTCTTCCAGGCCTCTTCGTGTTTCTTGGCTATCCACTCTCGGGTTATCTTTACGAATTCCGAGTTGCAGATGCCAACAATTGGCTCCGGTCCAATGAACCGTTCCCTGCTTGCTTGTTTGGCAAGTCTGTCTGCCACTTCGTTTCCCCTGATGCCGATGTGACTTGGCACCCATAGTAAGGTCACAGAGCGGCAGCCAGCCAGTTCATTCAGAGCATGGTGGCACTCCGTCACCAGTTGGGATCTGTTGACAGGTGCGTCCAGGGCTTCTAAAGCACTCCTACTGTCCGAGCAAATATACAGATGCTCCCTGCATTTGTAGGAGGCCGCCCAGTGTGTACAGTAGATGATGGCCAGCAGCTCCGCTTCGTGCACAGTCGTGTACGCTCCGAGCGGTATGGTCTGTCCTTTTCCATCCCTTCTTCTGTAGACACCGACTCCTGAGCCTCCCGCATTCTTTGAACCGTCTGTATACCAGATCTCTCCAGATGCGGGGAGTTGAGCCTTTTGAGATGTCCAGTCTTCTTTTGAAGGAAGACTGATCCTGTATTTCTTGTCAAAGAGGTGGACAGTAGTCGCCTTATCCATGGGCATGTCTTGCAGGCCTCCATAGAAGTTGGCTCCCAATGTCTTCCCCCTTTCCTCCGCCCCTCCTTCAACTCTGAAGAGTCCTTTGACTGCCTCTGCTTCAATCGTGAGGGCCAAGGGCTCTATGCCCAGAAGATGCATTGTACAACCATTTGGTTGTGGCTGGTTTTAGTCCCCAATTTCTACCAATGGCCCTTCTGAGCTGCCAGAGTCCATTGATAAATTTTCGGCTTTTATCCTCAAGATGCCTCTTCCATGACAGTTTGATGTCAAAGATGACTCCGAGGTATTTCATCTCTTTTGATATATTAAGAGACTGACCATTAAGTTTTAGGGCAAAGTTAGTGGCCCATTTGTATTTCTTGGTGAAGACCACTACCTCAGTTTTATCTGGGTTGACGTTGAGTCCTTTATCTTTGCACCATTTTGCAACAAGGTTTATGGTCTGTTGAAGACGCTCCAAGACGGTTTGCAGGAAGGGTCCACGTCCGATGATTAAAATGTCATCAGCATAGCCCACTACTTGGTGACCATTATTTGATAGCGTATCTAATAAGTTATCTACTACAAGACACCATAGGAGGGGTGATATCACCCCTCCTTGTGGGCAACCTGAGTTAACATTGCCTCTGATCGTGGTGTCTCCTTTGGTAGTTTCCAGCAGGCGGTTGCCTAGCATGTGGCATGTCCATTCAACAAGCATCTCGGGAATTCCGTGATCAATCATTGCTAACTTGATGACCTCCCGAGACGTATTGTTGAATGCCCCCTCAATGTCCATTGCAACCGCCACTGCGAATTCTCCACATTCAAGTTGTTTATGAATGAGCTGCTTAGCCCTATATAGAGCGGTCTCCGTTGAGTGTCCTGCTCTGTAGGCATGTTGATCCTTGTTCAGAGGCTTGTTTTTCAACACCCCGTCCCTTAAGAATCTATCTACCAGCCTTTCCAAACTCTTTAGTATGAATGAGGTCAGACTGATAGGCCGAAAATCCTTCGGTGTGGTGTAACTTTGTCTTCCCGCTTTAGGGATGAAAACCACCCTCACTCAATGCCACGCTACAGGCACGTGACCGAGGCTGGCTCTGAAGATCTTTATCAGCGGCCCTAGGATACAATCCTCTGCCCTCTGAAGAAGAACCACAAAAATTTCATCCGTACCAGGGGATTTGTAGGGTCGAAAGGAGCGTATAGCCCATTTCACCCTATCTTCAGTGATAATAACCTTTGCCAGGTCTTGATGGCAGCGCCACTGCGACGCCTTCCATCTGTTCCTGAAATCGATTATTTTCCTGTTATCAGTTCCTAGCTCCGAGAAGCCTGGGAAGTGGCTACTGATCAGGTACACTAGGGTATCCTCGTCAGAAGTTGAGAACTTATTATCTGGAAGCTTGAGCGAGCCAAGGGCAGCTTCCGGGTTCTTGGACAGAATCTTGTCCAGTCTTGAAGCCTCGTTTCCGCCCTCAACCTCCTCGCAGAAAGCGGCCCAACTTTCCTTCTGTGCTCTTCTAATTTCGGATCTGTACCGATCTCTTTCCTTTTTATAAGTGTTCCAAGGAATTTTCCCTTGTCTGGCCTTTTTGAGAAGGTTCCGTATGGATCCTCTCAATAGTTCTAGTTTACTTGACCACCAGCGGATTTGGCCTTTAGGCTTCCTCCTACTTAGTGGACAGTTATTTTCGCAGGCTTGGCGGAGTGCTTCAGTCAGCTTCCGCGCTGCCTTCTCCAGCATGGGAATGTCTCTTATAGCACCTGGAAGGTCCTCAAGGTTCCTTTCCAGGTCCCGTCCGAAACCCTGCCAGTTGGTATGTCTGGGGTTTCTGAGGAACCGAAGCTCTTCCAGCGGACTACACTCCCCCTACAATTCCATGGCGATCTGAGCATGATCCGACAGCGTCGGCTCGTCAGTGCCCCTCCAGCTTTTAATTCTGTCACAAAGGGCCGAGGAACATAGTGAAATATCAATGACCTCCGCCCTTACAGCATTTTGGAAAGTAGGTTTACTTCCGGTATTGAGAATGTCCAGCTCCGTGGTGACGAGATAGTCCACCAGTGCGGATCCCCTCTTATTCACATTTGAGCTGCCCCATAGTTCATGATGCGCATTTGCTGACAACCTCCTTCGGTGGAACATCGGTGTCTTCATAGGGAAAGTAGGCTGAGGCAATGATAAGCCTACCCATCTCCTTTACGTTAATGGAAACCACCATTAAATCTTTTGTACAGAAATCCCATAGGGGGACACTATTTAGTCCCTTGCAGACAATGCCCGCCCTTGGTCTGTCTGCTGTCGGGTCTCTGTAGCATTGTAGGCTACCTAGTCCTTTGATGGACCCCTTCACAATCCAAGGCTCTTGGATTAGCGAGAGGCCTGTGTGCACCGTAGCCATGCTTCGCTGCAATATTGCAGAGGCGCCTTTGCTATGGTGCAAGTTAATTTGGGTTATTGACAGAGTTGGTGGAGCCAATTATGTGCTCTCCACCTCCATCTCAACCACCTCCCCCGGCGGACCTTTCTGAGTCACTTTAAAAGTAACTCGTCCCAGGTCCAGCCAGGGTCTAAAATCTAGGGCCTTAAGGGCCCTGACTTGGGACTCAGGCAGCAAGAAGATTCGGAAGTAGCAGTCCTCCCTCTCTTGCCTTCCTGATTCATCCGAGAGGTTAATAGCTCTCCAGCATGATGTTTTAAGGGAGGGGTTGAACTCCTCCAGGCGCCGCAGCACTATGGCCGACTCCTCTTTTGGCTTAGGGAGCCAGACCACTGCCTTCAGCATTTTCTGGAGGAGCTCAGTCCCTCCTGCCTTGAAAGCTACCCCCTCGGGCATCAGGAAGGCCGCTTTGGAGAGCAGCCATTCCCTGGATATTTGGTTCGAGGCCTCGAAGACCAGAGCTCCCCCGACGCAGCTCGATGATTCGAATCTCGAGTATTGCGCCGGTGGGGTGGTCCTCAAGACCTCTCTAAAGGCGGCCCTGACTTTGCCGAGATCCTCCTTGGTGAGAGGCACCTCAGGATAGTTCTCAGCGGTCAGGACCACCATGAGAGGGTTGGATCTTTGCGCGGCCGTAAGTCCTCCTTTGTGAGGGGCTTTGGGCTCAGCACTAGCCCCTGGTCCCTTCTGTGAACTCGGCGGGCACAGTGCCTTTTGTTGCCCGGCGATACTCCGAGGGGCGAGTCTCTAGACTCTTTCCTTTTCTTCGTAATCGCCGGGGTTTGATTCGACACTGTATTTGGCGGGCCATCTTTGTTGTCCTCACCGGCTGCCGCCTTCAGTTTTTTCAATTTCTTCCGGTAGGCCCCACATCTCTTGGTCGGTAGATGTGGGCCAAACACCGGAAGGCTGTGTGAACTACCAGGTTCGGGGGCACGTAGATCCTCTGGCCCTGTAGAGCCAGAGGTCACAGCCTCAGGAGCCGAGTAGTTCATCTGGGGGATTTGAGGTCCCTCCTTGACTGTCGTATCTCCAGTCTCATGGGCTAGTGGACCCCTTAGCGCCGAAGCACCAGGGTTCCCAGCCTCTAGAGACAGAGACATAGGATTGGTTACGGGGGTTTGGGTCACCTCTCTCTGGGTCACGTTGGCGTGAGCCTCGGTTTCCTTCGGGGGCGGGTCCACCTCCCTTTTGTTGCCTTTGTTTTTTTGTTTTTTTAAAAATTTCACCATTTTGGTCCCACGAGTGTGAAGGAAATATCGTCAACCCCGGCAGAGCCTCATGCCGTATTATGTCTTTCGACGGGTAAGGCTAATTACTTGGGGAGGGCGCCCGGTATCCCCAAGGCTCCGTTAATGACCCCTAGTTACCCCCAGGGGCCAACCAGTCTGCTCGGCACGGGTCGCTTAACACACTCAGATTGGGGGGGTGTATTTACCTATCCAGGTTCACCACGTCCAGATAGGGGGGTTGTTCTTTGGTTCTCTCCGGAATCGTTGAGCTTCCTTGGACCCCTCAAATAAGGGGGACAAGTCAGCCCTGATCTCCCGTCCGTCCTTCATCGGGCTCCCCCCCCCCTTCATCGGACCCAGAGAAGGGGTAGGCTAAGGTCAGGCTGGGGTAACAGCGGACCTCCGCCCCCCATCCTCCGCATCCTTCCAGGACAGAGGGAGAGTCCCGGCGCCGGCCCAGGAGAGCTCCTATTAGGGAGATCCAGGCAAGTCATCGGGACCCATACCCGATCCGTGACAGCCGGGAGAGTCAGGGCCTTTAGTCCCCAAATCCCGGAAATTAAGCCTCTCCACCCGCTCGGGACCAGGGATTTAAGTTCCCTAAGGGATTGCTCCTAATAGGGTCCTAGCCTCCCTGACCCGAACTTCGTCAAGGTCCGACAACCCCTAGGAGAGGAAGGAGTATTAAATATTTGTATAAATATATACTTAAAGGTTCTGATAGAGCATACATAGGTTTACAAAAAAAAGGTGAAATATTTGATGAAATTACTGATTATATTGATGCGCGGTATATAAGTCCTATAGAAGCCGCTTGGAGAATTGAAGAATTACCACTTTCTGGAAGATCTCATACAGTAATTAGATTGGCAGTGCATACGGAAAATCAACAGCAAATTATTTTTGAGGAAAATAAAGAAAAAGAAGCATTAGAAAAGAATAATAATACAACTCTTACTGCATGGTTTCGATTAAATTTATGTCATGATAATGCAAAAAATATAAAATATTCAAATATACCAAAATTTTATTTATTTAATACAACAACAAAAACGTGGGTTAAAAAAAAAGTTTTTTCTAATGCTTTAGGTAGATTATGTAATGTTAGTATTAAAGATACAGAAAGATTTCATTTAAAATTAATTCTAAATCATAAAAAAGGAGTGACATCTTTTAATGACTTAAAAACAAATGATAATATTTTATACAAAACATTTAAAGAAGCTGCTATAGCCATGGGATTAGTAGAAACCGATGAACAAATTTTAAAATTTTTTGAAGAAGCAGCAAGTATTATGATGCCAAAAGAATTTAGAAAATTTTTTTCGTGGTTTTTAATTGCTGATACTTCATCTTCAGCTTGTAAAATATGGGATAATTTAAAAAAAATTTTATGTGAAGATTTCAAAGAAAATAAGGAATGTAATGCTTTAAAACATATTAATAAAATTTTTAATTTAGAAAATGTTTCTATTTCCGATTTTGGATTATCAGAAATTATTAATAATGAAAAAGAAGTAGATTTAAATGCTATAATATTAATGAAGGATTCAAATATGAATTTATTTATTGATCATAAAAATAAACTTAATGAAGATCAAAATAAAATATTTAATTATATTACACAATCAAATAATAACATGATTTTTATTGACGGGCCTGGAGGTACAGGAAAAACTTTTTTAAAACGCCGTGCGCGAACACGGTGTAAGAAAGAGAGGTGGACCGACTTTCCCCCACTTCTTGTGATCTTATTGAAGCCCTTCGCCTTGTCTCCGCACGGCGGCGCCACAGAAACAATGTACTATTTAATCACACATACAGTCAGCCACCAAAGACGCGTCATTGTGTGCGTGTAGCACACGGACATTGCGTGTCCTTCGTAGTATGAGTGAGCTACTGTATTCATGCGCGGCAAAATTAATTTATTTGAATCTTTAAATGAGTTTCGCTCTAAGGTACTATGCCACGAAAAATCATGGAACTTGCTGAACATATACTTTTTTAACCCTGTAAATTACAGAGTGGACGAATAATTAGAATAGTTGCAAAAAAGTTGAGTAAATTGATATATTATTAGGAGGGATTATTGACAGTTATTCAACTGTACTACAGTAATTATCAATTTTGTCAACAATATTTATATATATATATATATAACACCTTGGAGCTAAACCACTTTTTCACAATTTTAATGATTTCTTTATAATGGTGAATATTTGTGGTACGCTCAATGATCTTGGACAATTTTTTGTCTTAAACTTCATGTAATTTACAGAAAAAAAGGTCTTTTATGTTTTTTTATATTGAATTAGATAATTTTGTGTTATAGTAGGTTGAGTGTTAAGAAAAAATTAGAGAAATGTCAAAATACCATTTTAACCTTCAGTATCTGTGAAACTATTAAGTTTTAGCCTCTAAAATTGTAGACCACTATCCAAAAAACATGTAGGAGAGAGTATTTACAAAGTTACAGAAAAAAATTTGTTCGTCTGGATAAGACAGAAAATATATATGGGAGATATACGATTTATTGTTAGTCACTGATACTTTTCAATCTCTAAGCTGCCTACAAACACAAAACAATAGGTGTATAAGCAGTTATACCTGTTATATAATTAGATACATGCCTGAAACTTTTTATATAATTACAATAAATCCAATTATATAACAGGTACCTACAGTTTTGTGTTTGTAAGCAGCTTAGAGATTGTAAAGTATCAGAGACTAACAATAAATAGTATATTTTAGTATTATTGAGGAATAATATAGTGCCATATTGTTTGAATGCAAGTATATGGTTACTCTGTTTTTTTCATAAAATGCATTCGCTCTCTTTTTTTAAGAAATTTGCCTAAAAACACCATAACTTTGTCTGAAATGCTCTGCCGCACACGAACTTTGCATCATTTTGAAGGTAATTAATCATCGATGAATTAGATTTTTGGATGGATAAAATATTTTTGATCATTGATCGTACAACCCTTTTTTTTACTATAAAGGTTTTTATTAATTATAACTATATTCAATGTTTTAAACTAATATAAATTAATTATTTCAACAGATTCTTCTTGAAATTTATAAACTTTTTCAAATTTAATATATATAAGAACAAATTATTAGATTTTTAGTTATTAAGTGATCAAAATGGCAAAAAAGTCATTTTTTTTTTTAAAAAATTCCATATTTTGATTGGGTACAGCTCTGGTACTAATTGAAATTCAGGTCTAAAAATTTTGCTCCACTCAATTCAAGTAGTTTTTTACTTACTCCATACATTAAAACAAAATTCAATTTTTTAACTTAATCACTTCACATGGAATCTTCCATATTTATGTATAATATAAAAAAAGTGAAAGAAAAAATAGTTGCAATTAATTTTCTGTGTAAAATTTTTGGATATTTTATAAATATGTACATATATTTAATATTATAAAATATTTATACATATATACATATATGCATATATTTTTTATATATATGTTTTAAAACTTAATATCAATGAAATGTTATATATCTTGTAAACTAATTTACTATAAACAAATGCGCCAGCAAACTTTATTAACTTTACCAAAGTACTTAATTTTCGATTGTATGTGGTTATTCAATTTATTTTTCTGATTTTTTTGACATGCATTTTGATAAAAATAAAGAAATTTTTTATATCTGTTTTGAATTAAATGCAAATATAGATATAATAATTTTAAACCACCTGGGGCTTTAACGAGATAAACGATAAATCGAAAATCGCAAAAAAAAACGATATACGGCGGACGAAATAACGGTATCGTGACCGACACCCAATGCGTAGTAAATTACGCAATTTGGCGCGAAATTTAAAACGGGAAAATGTTAAATTTGAATAAAATAATTAATTTAATAAAAATAATTAGAAAAAAAGGAGAAATGAAATAGAAAAATTAATTATACTATTAGAATGGTATAGAAGAATGATCAAATTTTGTTTAGAACTTTTTATTCGTAAATAAGCATGGAAACAAACATATGGAAATAGTATAGAATAATAACGTGTGAATTAAATTCTAGAATTTTACAACAAATTAAAGTTTTATCGCATTTTTAAGGTACAATCATAGTCGTTAATTAAACACTCCCTTACTTTTTAAAGTAAATCACATTTGTTTACAAATAGTGAATAATAACAATTGTTAATTTAATTTATATAATTTAATTGCTTTTTCATTTGTATTCAACGATTGCCAGTCTTCAAAGTTTTATTATCACATAAATTCCATATAAGTAGTTGCACTGGCGGCACGCTAATCACATTTGTTTACTTATATAGTAAAAACAGTTAGTTAATAAACTATTTATAGATATAAATAATTCTTGAGTTTAAGAATAACGCACGCAAGGAAACTTCCAACAGTTCCTTAAGTACTTGTGCATAGTTATTTTAAAGTTTTATAGTCCACACGTTTGAATAATATCTACCATATATAGATAATTTGGAAGTAAAAACAAATTGCAAGGCCATTTTTTTATTTTTGACACTGTCTCATCTATAATATTCAGTAAAATTAAAAATTTCAATTAAAAGGTTAATTTGTTCATGGTAATAACAAATATGTTATTGTTCATAAATTAAGATATTGTTTTTGTGAACATTTTAATATTGCGGTTAGAAAAATTGACAAAGTAGAACAATCAGAATCCTTGGTTCAGCGAAGGACCCAAAATCAGTGTTCGCACTCACTTACCACAAGGATTATTTTTTACTTTCCATTGGATTGGGCTGAAAGTTTGAGGAAAGATTCTTGAAATTAAGTGTTAGAAAGTAAGTGGAACAAAAGTATTAAAAAAACCTGTCAACTTTGTTTATAAAAATCAATCTTTTCTTTCTTCAATATCAATAAATTCTTGTTTTTATAATTTCATTCCACTTACTTTCCAACAATTAATTTAAAGAAGCTATCAAAATTGCATCCTAATCCAAGAAAAACTCAAAAATAAAGCTTACGTCAAGTGAATACGAACCCTGATTTTAGATTCTTCGCTGAACCAAGGATTCTGATTGTTCTACTTTATCAATTTTTTCAATCCGAAAAATTAAAATGTTAACAAAAACAATATCTTAATTTATGAACAATAATGCATTCTGTATTACCTTAAATTAAATTTTTAATTGACATTTATAATTTTTTTTCAATTTTCTAGGTAAATCAGTGTCTGGATCCTTACAGAATTTGTCTTTTTCTGAAAAAGAACCTTTCAAAAATTACCTGCATTTATTATAACAATCACACGCTTGAATTTTAATACTTCTATAGACGTCAAAAGATAAACAGTATCTAAAGAATATTTTTACTTTTCAATAGTAATCATTATATAAACTCAAAGTATGCATCGCTCAGCATATAATGTTACTTTACTATTTTATGGCAAACCATTTCACTATGTTACAATCATATTGATCAGTCAATAGCTGCATTAAAAAGTACATTTTAATAGTAACAACTAATAATAGATACCAAATTGAATTGAGAGGAGAAGATATCTGTTTATATACACATATATAGTGTGGAATTTAAATTGTTTCCGCATATTTTCTTTTTTGGTCCGCTAGAGGAAAGAATATAATAAACTTGCATACTTTAGGGTCAACAGTTGCTAGATAATTAATTAAAATAGTATAGTTAGAAAATAGTTAGTAAATAAGAAAGTTGATTTGGCTACAGCTGATAAGAATTTTTTGCATTAATTATTTTTCTTTTCTTTTCTTTTCTTTTAACTATATTATTGTAACAATTTTTTAATAATTAAGAATTTGCAGCATTACTGTTTTAAGCACCTAGATGGTGACTGATTATTCGTGAAACAAGCACGATGCTTAGATTTATGAGATTGTCATGACCTTACCGAAGGCGTAACGTTTTAATAAGAGTGTATGGAATACGTAGAAATCCAAGAAACGCGATTAATTCAAGTTTAGCCTACATCGAAATTAAACAAGAATTTTACTTGCTTGGTCGAATGACAAGGTTGACTTTTTTACATAAAAGAGCAGATTTAAGGAATTAAGAACTATGCTCGCTAAGTATGTTTGTACAAATGTGCGGCATTTAGCGAACAAAAAGCCACTTCTACGCTCACTCTCTCGAAATTACAGTCATCGGCTAAAAGTGCTTCTTCTTTGTCGTTCCCTAGGCCGTACTCTTCATCACCGAGATCTTCGTCTTAATTAGGCAGCAAAGTAATCGTTTATGATTCTTTGCCGCACTCGTAGACCTTCAATATACTCTTCGTTGATGGCATATTCATGCGCTGGCTCCTGCCTTTGTATGTATTGTGGAGGTACGGGCATTGCTACTCTAGAATAAAAATAATGAATGTTTCTTCATTTGTTGACTTTTTTATTTTATCATTATAAACTATATGCTTAATTAGAATTATATAAATAAGGAATAACTACTTGCAGATAATAAAATTGTATAAAACTGCACAGGGTAAGACTATTTCACAGCAGAAGTTGGGTTCATAGTGTAGAGCTTTATCATTGTTTAAACATCGGAATACTTCCTTCCAAATACCGAACAATTGCTCCACTACACACCGTGTCTTTCTCACTGCCTGAGAATACGAGAATTCAGGCGATTGCGGTTGCGCATATTGATCCGCAGTTAGCATGACGGTAGAAGGTGTATAACCATTATCACCTGTAATATTTGATGCATATATATATATATGTAATCAATTTTAATTAATTTATTGAAACTATTGTGAAAAGCAGAAGAATTTCACACCAATCAAGTAATAGTTTCCTTCTTCTTGAACAGCGGGATCATTATTCAGTTGATACATATAGTCTCTTATTTCACTATGGTTCCAAAGGAACTGGTCATGTGTGGAACCGTTACTGATGCGCACATTCATGATATTATAGTCCATATCGCTAACCTGTAAAAAACAATTAATTGTAGTAATTTCATAAATTTTTACATATTTTATGGAATACAAAATTTTAATTGTAATATTAAATTAAAAATCTGAAAAGGGTAATAAAAATAGTACATGATGTAAACCAGAGCCTACACTTCTAAAAATACTCACGCGATTACTCACATGATATATATATATATATATATATATATATATAAGCTTCAACTTTTACACAGCAATTGAATTTTTATAGAAGTCCCTTATTCGCTGTGTAAAAGTTGAAGCTTATATATATATATACGTGAGTAATCATGTGAGTAATCACGTGAGTATTTTTAGAAGGGTAATGGATTGACTTTTTAAGAAAATATTGCTTTTAATAGAATTGAAATAATAATTGCAAATTCATTTTTATTAATTACTAACAACTTGCACGTTCAAAGAGTGGTGTTGGTGGTGATCCACATACGCTTCTTCGTGATCTACAGGTGTATGAATTTTTGGAAGAGTGCAATCAATTGCTCCGATAACTCCAGGAAATCCCAGCCTTGCCCGAAACCTATATTTCAAAACAAAATACAATTTTTTAAACCTTACAGCGGTACAGACTTATCACAATATAAATTTCAAATTATTTTCTTAACTGTTCTTTTAACCACTTAGTAAATAACCAAAATAAGAATTTACAAAATTCAAGAAAATAATGACAATTAAGTACATTATAATACAAAATTTTATAATTAAGTAACACAGTACTTGTTTGAGTAAAAAGCTTTGAATTTTTGGCTTTAATTTCGCTAAGTGTTTAACCGTAGATAAAATCTAAATTTAACCTAATTTTAAATAATCTAAATAAACATTGTCAGTTACCTCTCTTCTACTGCTTCCCTTTCCTCTCTTGTCCTTGGAAATACTATAAATTGGTTTGCCAGTAAATTTATGGCTGGAATTACAGCATGTAGATACTTGCTGAAGGAACTTTGAGACATGGGATGATTCATGTCTTGCGACACTCCTTTTTGGTGCGACCCTTCTGCTAAAAACCGCAACACTGCTAACACTTGCTGATGAGGTCTTACACCTCGAGGATGATCAGGTAAATTTGGAGTCAGCAGCTCTATCAATTCTATAGCTGTTTCAGGGAACATCCTGTAATGACGTCTGAAACTTTCATCACCCATGTGAAATGCATTGTCGACATCCCGAAGAACTCTTTTTAGATTTGTTTGGTTGATTCTAATTTGCCTTTGTTCATCTTCTTGTTGACCAAACAAAGCCAAAATACCCAACATTTTGCTACAAAAATATTTACTTATTTAGAATATATGTATAATTATTTAAATTATTCTATTTTTTAAGACTTGAATTGGAGCAACTGAGGTAAATAAATTGTATGTCAAAAACTTTACTTTGCGAGTAAAATCACAGATAATTAATATATTACAGATAATAAATTACAGATCCAAATTAACATTACATAAGTATCTCTAAATCTCAACTTCAAATATTGATTTAAAATCTAACAAAATTAAAAAGCGAAAATCGTGATTGGATTGACTAAAAAATATTTAGTGTCGGCCGCGGTGACAGTCTCTGAATATTTATAGGTTATTAAAATATTACTCTTACCTCACGTCTCACGAGGCACGATGTATACTAGTTTTTAAAATATAATTTCAAACGCAGGTTAAAAAATACAATTTTAAATTTTTTGAATAGTTTTTCCTTTTTGTAATAAATTATGTATTATGTACAACAGCAATTTATTAACTTTAATAATTTTTAGCAGAGTGCAGTCTGGAAAAATGCAACCTCCTCAAGAAGATGCTATAATTTATTACATGACAAATCACAGTGAATTTGCGGCGAGTAGGTATACAAACTGCAATGGAAAACAGTCAAGAGTGTTACAATGGGAAAGATTAACACAAAAGTTAACGAGTGTGGACCATATAAAACATCAAAGCAAGTACAACATGTAAGTATAACTTTATTTATATTTCTATAATAATAATTATTGCTGAAAATAATTTTTTACAATCTATTTGTTATTTTAGTGTTGGAATAGTCTCAAAGCGAAAGCGAAGAAGTATAATGCTGAGAAGAAAAGGGCACTAAAAGAAACAGGTAACAAAGAGGATGGAAAAAATTTCAAATTTGATGAGAAACTGGAATCCATTCACGTATTGTTGGATCGTCACACGGAAATGGATTGCAAATGATCGAGGAGGCGGGAATCGTTACAATTGAAAAAAAATATTGTAAGTAAAGATTTCATGTACTATTCTATAATAAACGTTTATATTTACATGTATTCATGTGTAAACAAACTAATATAATTGAATTAATGTTTGTTTCTAGGTGCAAGCAAGAATAAACTAAATCTTATAGGAAAAAATAAAATTGTTTACGATGTACGTGAGGATAATCAACAGGGGAATAGTAGTACACTACCTAGTGCTGAAGAAAACACGTTGCCTGGATACAGAATGAAAAAACATTTTTCATTAGATTCACTGTCTCTATCAAAGACCTTTGCGCATACAGCTGAAAATGAAAATGTCAATGCAGATAGCAATCAACAATTCAATGAGTCAGGTCTATCTACTTTGCAAACAGGGCTCAAATATGAGGAATATGAGGAAGAATTTCTTCAACGATCATCCAATACTTCGAATACAGATACTTTACAAGCATCAGTCAAAAACGAAAAACTCCTTAGTCAACGATCCATGAAAACACCCAAAGAAGACAAAGAGAAGGCAGCCCATAGCCAAAGATTTAAGAATTATTTAAGTTCTTGGAAGGAAAAAAAGAGTAAGTGATAGTTTAATCAATTCTTATTTATTGAAATTGAAAATATGACTTTTTGCATATAGTGCAAACCCATATTTAATTTTAGCATCAATTACATAAACATTTTTATCTATAAATATTCATATTAAAATTTACAACAAAAAATTTATTATTAATAATGATAAACAAAATTGCTCATCTGTTTTTTACCTACTTTTTCAATTTTTTTGCAATAATTTTGCAAATTAATTTTTTTGATTGCAATATTTTGTATGAAGTAATTTAATTAATAGCAAATAATTTTTTCCATAATTATTTTTTTTATTAAGAATTTGAATACTTACAGGACCTCCAACAAAAACTGATCAAGTTGTCGATACAATGAAGGAAAACATCAACACTATGAACAATCTGGTTCAGGAAATAAGGAGCTTACAGCAAACGCAGGAAAAGCAGCTTCAATTAATGCAAAAGCATTATGAAATAAGAGAACGATATTACGAACACAAATTACAAAATAGCAAACATTAAAAAGCATGGTCGGTGAGACAAAATTATATAGATTCTATATATATAACCTACCGTAGGCATTATTTATAAATATAAATATAATCATATAATTAATGATTTTTAGATTTGCAATGCCGTTCCTCCACAACACATACAAAGGCAGGAGCCAGCGCATGAATATGCCATCAACGAAGAGTATATTGAAGGTCTACGAGTGCGGCAAAGAATCATAAACGATTACTTTGCTGCCTAATTAAGACGAAGATCTCGGTGATGAAGAGTACGGCCTGGGGAACGACAAAGAAGAAGCACTTTTAGCCGATGACTGTAATTTCGAGAGAGTGAGCGTAGAAGTGGCTTTTTGTTCGCTAAATGCCGCCCATTTGTACAAACATACTTAGCGAGCATAGTTCTTAATTCCTTAAATCTGCTCTTTTATGTAAAAAAGCCAACCTTGTCATTCGACCAAGCAAGTAAAATTCTTGTTTAATTTCGATGTAGGCTAAACTTGAATTAATCGCGTTTCTTGGATTTCTACGTATTCCATACACTCTTATTAAAACGTTACGCCTTCGGCAAGGTCATGACAATCTCATAAATCTAAGCATCGTGCTTGTTTCACGAATAATCAGTCACCATCTAGGTGCTTAAAACAGTAATGCTGCAAATTCTTAATTATTAAAAAAATTGTTACAATAATATAGTTAAAAGAAAAGAAAAGAAAAGAAAAATAATTAATGCAAAAATTCTTATCAGCTGTAGCCAAATCAACTTTCTTATTTACTAACTATTTTCTAACTATACTATTTTAATTAATTATCTAGCAACTGTTGACCCTAAAGTATGCAAGTTTATTATATTCTTTCCTCTAGCGGACCAAAAAAGAAAATATGCGGAAACAATTTAAATTCCACACTATATATGTGTATATAAACAGATATCTTCTCCTCTCAATTCAATTTGGTATCTATTATTAGTTGTTACTATTAAAATGTACTTTTTAATGCAGCTATTGACTGATCAATATGATTGTAAACATAGTGAAATGGTTTGCCATAAAATAGTAAAGTAACATTATATGCTGAGCGATGCATACTTTGAGTTTATATAATGATTACTATTGAAAAGTAAAAATATTCTTTAGATACTGTTTATCTTTTGACGTCTATAGAAGTATTAAAATTCAAGCGTGTGATTGTTATAATAAATGCAGGTAATTTTTAAAGGTTCTATTTCAGAAAAGACAAATTCTGTAAGGATCCAGACACTGATTTACCTAGAAAATTGAAAAAAAATTATAAATGTCAATTAAAAATTTAATTTAAGGTAATACAGAATGCATTATTGTTCATAAATTAAGATATTGTTTTTGTTAACATTTTAATTTTTCGGATAGAAAAATTGATAAAGTAGAACAATCAGAATCCTTGGTTCAGCGAAGAATCTAAAATCAGGGTTCGTATTCACTTGACGTAAGCTTTATTTTTGAGTTTTTCTTGGATTAGGATGCAATTTTGATAGCTTCTTTAAATTAATTGTTGGAAAGTAAGTGGAATGAAATTATAAAAACAAGAATTTATTGATATTGAAGAAAGAAAAGATTGATTTTTATAAACAAAGTTGACAGGTTTTTTTAATACTTTTGTTCCACTTACTTTCTAACACTTAATTTCAAGAATCTTTCCTCAAACTTTCAGCCCAATCCAATGGAAAGTAAAAAATAATCCTTGTGGTAAGTGAGTGCGAACACTGATTTTGGGTCCTTCGCTGAACCAAGGATTCTGATTGTTCTACTTTGTCAATTTTTCTAACCGCAATATTAAAATGTTCACAAAAACAATATCTTAATTTATGAACAATAACATATTTGTTATTACCATGAACAAATTAACCTTTTAATTGAAATTTTTAATTTTACTGAATATTATAGATGAGACAGTGTCAAAAATAAAAAAATGGCCTTGCAATTTGTTTTTACTTCCAAATTATCTATATATGGTAGATATTATTCAAACGCGTGGACTATAAAACTTTAAAATAACTATGCACAAGTACTTAAGGAACTGTTGGAAGTTTCCTTGCGTGCGTTATTCTTAAACTCAAGAATTATTTATATCTATAAATAGTTTATTAACTAACTGTTTTTACTATATAAGTAAACAAATGTGATTAGCGTGCCGCCAGTGCAACTACTTATATGGAATTTATGTGATAATAAAACTTTGAAGACTGGCAATCGTTGAATACAAATGAAAAAGCAATTAAATTATATAAATTAAATAAACAATTGTTATTATTCACTATTTGTAAACAAATGTGATTTACTTTAAAAAGTAAGGGAGTGTTTAATTAACGACTATGATTGTACCTTAAAAATGCGATAAAACTTTAATTTGTTGTAAAATTCTAGAATTTAATTCACACGTTATTATTCTATACTATTTCCATATGTTTGTTTCCATGCTTATTTACGAATAAAAAGTTCTAAACAAAATTTGATCATTCTTCTATACCATTCTAATAGTATAATTAATTTTTCTATTTCATTTCTCCTTTTTTTCTAATTATTTTTATTAAATTAATTATTTTATTCAAATTTAACATTTTCCCGTTTTAAATTTCGCGCCAAATTGCGTAATTTACTACGCATTGGGTGTCGGTCACGATACCGTTATTTCGTCCGCCGTATATCGTTTTTTTTGCGATTTTCGATTTATCGTTTATCTCGTTAAAGCCCCTGTTTCCTAGATAACTTATAAATCTTCGATTTGCTTTAAATTTTTTACTGTGTTTTTATAGGCGTTTTTATTTTAAAAAGTTAATTTTGCTAGAAAAAATATTTATTTTGGAAGTACATTGCAGAATTTCTTTCAATTTTACATTTCGTTTTATCAATAAAATTATTATTAAACATGTTAATACAATATACATTTATGAAATTCTTATGTATACATATAAATTAATAATTATTAAGTTATTTATTTAATTAATAACTATCATTATGCAATTACATTGTTCATTTTTATTTCTTCACTTTTTGAGATTCATTGAAAAATATGATAGTTTTATTTAAACTTTTTGTAATTTTAAAATTGTTTCGAATAATTTTGATTTAATCAAACCAAATTTTCAAATAAAACAATACATAGGATGTACGTTACCCTCCATGAAAAGAAAGTATATCTTGATCATGAACATAATAAAGCAGAACAATAACAAGGAAGACCAGTGTTTATTCTTCTGCTGTCAGGGAAGCTACTGCTAATTGTTCGTTATTTTCAAAGTGCTTATTTTTATAAATTTCAATAAAAATAAATAATAATAGGTATTCATAATTGCTTGTTAAGTTTATTATTTATTGATTTATTACATTAAAAAATGTTTTTATTTTTTAAGATTATCATTATTTATAAAATGGGAAGGCGATGTAGTGTCCGTGGGTGCAAATCGAAGCAAAATCTTTTTAGTGCTCCAAAAAATAGTGATATTAGAAATAAATGGTCTGAACGTTTATACTGCAAAATTACGGAAACAGGATACGTGTGCGAAAAACATTTTAATCCGGATGATGTGATTAGTGAAAAAAAAATTGTTGACAGTGTTGGATCAAAAGAAATAACAAATGTATTTATTTTCTTTATTGAACCAGATAAAAATTTCAAAATTTATTATTAAATAATTCTTATAAAAGTAAACTAAATTAATCTGTACACAGCTTGAATAATGAAATTGCTCAATAACTAAAAATAAATTCAACTTTTGTGTTATAAACAATACAATTATTTAATAATTCAAACTAAGTTAAAATACATTTGATTTTTTTTAAATATATTATTTTAGCAAGTACACAATATTATTAATAAATTAATAATTTATTACCTGTATAATAGTAATATATATTATAATATTAATGATAGCAAGTATATGATATCAGTTAAAAAAGTATACGTATTATTTGTTGAAATAGCAATAAAAGAAAATTTTTGTAATTATCAAAATTCTGCTATTTAACTAATGTTTAAAAATATGTTTTTGTTGACGACGCTAATAATTAAAATTAGTTGTTATCTCGCGATTTAAATTTAAATGTTCTTGTATTTCTCTCTATAAATATGATCATAACAGTTCAGTTGTTTGTTTTATTTGGCGCGAATCTTTCCCGCAATAATCAGATATTGTCATACTCCTGTAATCGTCCATTCTTGCGTTTGCGTGTGTCTATATATGTGACTTTCAAATTTCAGTCTTTAAATGACAGTTTTAAAATTATAATTTCCATATAATAGTCAATGACTTAAATTATTTTTTAATACATATGTGTTTACTACTTTTAATTAAATTTCAACTTCAATTAAAAACAAATTTTTTTATTAAAAATATTAAAATAATTTTTTTATTGTTTTGTGTCTGAGAAAAGCAGAATTTATATATATGTATATAAAATACATATTGTTTATATTTCTCATTTATATACAAATATTTAAAATATTTTTAATAAATAACAGAAACTATAAAGAAAAATACACCTACTTTTAAAACTTATTGAATTAAATCAATATTTTCGCTATATAGCGTATTAAATAGCTAGGTTAACAAGTAATGTTTTTGAAAAAAATGTAGCTATATTTTATACTAATTATATTGTTGGTACATTAGCAGATGCACCTAATCTGTCGCTATAAAGATTATACCAATAAACGATGTATAAGTTTATACGGACCTAATTTGTTATTTCAACAAATAAACGGTTCAAGATTAAAATATATTTCATTTTTTTATACATCCTTATAAAAAAATTTAAGTATAAATGAATGACCTTTTTTTAAATAATATATGTATTTGTTTTCTTTTTTTAGTAATTTTTTGTTATTGTTTATGCGTAATAAATTATTAAAATCACAGTGATTTTCTTTGAAAATTCACTTTACTAGCGTATAGTTTTTTTAAAATAAAGCGTAAACTTGTATTTTATCATTATTTATATTTGAATATACAATAAAATCCAAATTACGATAAGATCTTTTTCTTCATAAGACGTTTTCTGGTAAGTAATTTCATATTTCCCTTTTTTTTAAAATTTATTTCTGAATAGCCTATATCATTTATTTGTTATAATTTTTCGACATTTAATTTATTGTTCTAAATCAATTTATTTTTATAAGTAAAATAGTTACGACTAAAATAGTAATATTTTTAGATTACTGTAAAACTCTCGAGACATTCTTTAAAACCAGGAGCACTTCCTTATGAACATGGTTGTCTAGAACCTGCCAAAAAATAATGAAATTAAATCAACTTTTAGACGAGCAGTGTCAACCATCAACCTCAACATCAACTGCTACTGGCAGTGTTGAGGAAATTGTAAATATTGATGAAATTTTAAAAGAAGATTTACTTCATGTAATAATGTTATATGTTTATTTAGAAAAAAGAATTATTTTCATATTATTTACGTGCATTATATAAATTTTCTGATTTCATATTAGAATACAATTTCATGTAATTCAAATGAATCTAAGACGGAACTGCACAAAATTCCGAATGGGTTGTACGATGTACTTGTAAAAGAAAAGAGTCTATAAAATATCCCAATCATCAGTGGGCATCAAGTCATTGCATTGAAAAAAAAGTAATTATTTTTTCATTTATTGATGCAACATCAAGTCCATCTGGAAGTGGTAATGTCATCCCTATATCAAAGAAACAGGTATATTTTCAAAAATTAATTTTTTATATATTATGAGTAAAAACATTTATATTTTGAAATTTTCGAAATAAATTGTACTCTAAAATTATTAACTTTAAATATTGTAACAGTTTGGTTGCCGCGCGGATGTTTATTTTAATATTGTGGCTGCTCAGCGGTACGGTTAAACTTACCGTATTTAAATAAACATATTTTTCTCGCGATGCGGCGACGGTTACCTGTCCGTTCTACCAAATCTGTTAAATGTTAATCTGAAACCGAGTTACTGTTTCAGATAACAACCAGGTAAAATTCAAATCTGAAATTGACCGCGAAACAGGGATATCGCGTCGAGCACTTGTCAACCAGAAATATACGAGCTCATAGGATTACGGAAGGAATCGTACGTGGTTAAATTCAATTAATCGAACACCGGATTGAATTTTAATAATAATATGAATTTATTGAAATAAATAAACCAAAGATAAATAATAAACAAAATATTTAATTGTCGCCGAGGTCTACGCTTTTATTACAAGTCGGTAAACGGCCGACTTGTAGAGAGAGGGGAAGGAAATGTCACGAACTAAAATAATATATCCAGTCAACGAGACTGGTATAAAGTAACACGATTAAGTGCGAATAAAAACACGATCGCGTGAAGTGGTACCACTTACTTTGTACGCTGCTGTAGTCGTTGGTAAACAACGACCAGCCGATCGGTTGCTTTCTCTCTCTC
>JANSJX010000646.1:0-20090 GCA_026168455.1 Theocolax elegans | reverse complement strand
AAATGTAAGTCAATATCTAAAATCACAATAAAATTATTTCTTTAAATTCTAATCTCATAATTAACGAATAACACTATTCATAGATTTTAAACACAACACGACAGATACCCGCACTTATCCTATATAGAATAAATATTAATAAATTACCATATCCATTTTACGGAAGTTAAGCGATGATTAATACAAACAAATGTTTAATCAATACTATTATTAATTATATAAATATTGAATCATAATAAACCATGCCAAAAAATATAATACAGTGATTAATATTTTCAACTTTTTCTTCCATTATTTTATTAAAGTTATTACATTTAATTGCAAAATGTTTGTGCAAAATTGTAATTCAATCAAGAATCTCTTGTAGCACTATGAGTGCTAGCAGTGCATTAGAATTTTCATATATTCCTTTAATTTCAAATATATTGAAACTGATGGTAAAAATCATACATTGTCATGGTAATATCATGTTAACTCTTAATAAAATTCTAAATTACAAATTCTCTAATATACTCTAAGCATTTGTAATTTAGTATTTAAGTATGTCCAATAGTTATAATTGCTGGAGGTAATGTTCGTACAAAATTTTAATGCAATCAAAAAAAGTCATGTAGCGTTGATGGCATGAAATGCTCATTTAGTCAGAGCGGTACATGAATTTCTTGATTGCATTAAAATTTGGTACGAACATTACCTACTGCAATTTTAACTATTGGACATACTTACATACTAAATTAAAATGCTTTAGAGTATATTTGGAGATAATGAATATAGAAACATATTGACAGTTTGTCAGTTTAACACTATCTTTTATTGTTAGATTAGTTTCAATGTTCAATACTATAAAAAATATAACACAATTCTAATAAGCTGCTAAATATCATCGATACTGAGTAGATATACAATAATGAAAACTGATGTACCATTGGGAGCATTTACTAGTGCATTAGAATTGTGATATATATTTTTATTATCAAGTACTGAAATTGAAATGTAAATGTTAAACATTGTCAGGATAAATTTTGAAATTTTTAAAGCAATTACTGTTCTATAAATTTTTAGAGATTAAGGTGCTGTCACGATTTTTAGTGAAACAAAGTTGACAATTCAATTGGAACCTTCTTGAAAAAACATTTGAATTGGAACCTTTTTGAAAATAATTTGAATTGGAACCTTTTTGAAATAAACATTTGTATTGGAACCTTTTCGAAATGAAAATTTCAATTTTTTGAAACAAAAATTTGAATTGGAACCTTTTTGAAACAAAATTTGAATTGGAACCTTTTCGAAACGAAAATTTGAATTGGAACCTTTTTGAATACAAAATTTGAATTGGACCCTTTTTGAAGAAAAATTTGAATTGGAACCTTCTTGCACTAAAGGCGACGATATATATTATATGTATTATGATTAGAATGATATTATGGGAATTGAATATACCTTTTGCAACAAGGATCCTTTACCATGTGTATTAAACGACACTTCTTGAATATTATTTATATTATCTGAAATTGCGTTTGCAATTTTTGTTAATTTGAGCGACATTGTCCAATTTTTTGTAGAATATCTAAATTCACATTTATTGTTTTTTACGTGTCACTTGTGTCTATTCACTTATAATTTGTGTCCACTAAATAATAGTTTTAAAGCACTTATTAACTAAAAAGATTTTAAAAAAAAATTCTTAAACACTACTATTCATAAAAATAAACACAATATATTTTGTATTTTTTAATTAAACTATGGCGTATGGCTTTTAGTTTTGTATTTTTCGATTAAATTACAGCGTATTTAGAACTGTAGTAGTAAATATTATACAGCCACAGATTCAAATATACTATGGGTATTGGTGCGCGTAGGATGCGCAGAATACGACAAATAGTCATTCAAGTAGAGTGGGGAGGTACATTTACGTCACTATCCCTGCATCCCAATGTTTGCTTCGCGGTAATGTTTTGAGACTGTTACGTGTTTCAACAAGTTGATTCTTGTGAATAGTGCGTCGATTTACGTTTAAAAAAAACAAAAGAAAACACAATTAGTGAATTAGTAAATTTTTCTGATACTATAATAATGTTTTTTTTTCTTCAGTGCCATATATAGATATATATATCTTTTCTCTTGTGTGTATGTTATATATGCATACGTGAGATATATACACGTGTATGTAAGTACAAAGATTCAATAATAAGATATTTTTGAAAGAAAAGTTGAATTGAGAGAAGACAGTGCTGCCATGAAAAAATGTTTATTTTTTATAATTAAATTATACATTGTTAATGGATTCAATTTTTTCATACAGTGCATTTATGAATTTATATTAGTATTGTTAACGAAATGTGCTGATTTAGTTTCTCTTTATTTAAACTCTATATTTTAATATAGTTTATATATATAAATGATTAATTTAATACAGTTAATATAGCCGTATCGAGGCACTGTTTTTTTGTTATTAAAATTTCGTAAATGCTTTTTAATATTTATTTCTATATAGTTGAATGTATTAGAAAATATTTCGCGAAAAGAGGTGTCGAATTGCTTAGTGGAAATACGAAAAATTTTTTTTTACCGATATAAGAATTTTTCATAGTGTATTACCGATCTATAATGGCTCTCGCGCTATACTTGCGTCAGGCGCTATCGCGCCTTTTGATATTATGGCTATATAATAGCTTTTTTATTCCTAAAAATGTAACGTTTATCACACTTAAATACCGTTAAGAACATTCAATATAGTTTATTAAAATCGGTATTTTCTATTATAAGGTATAAGGTCCCCAATAGAAATTGAACATTTTAAGGTTAGGCAAAATTTATAATTTGGTCGTATTAGAATAATTTTTTAAGCATTTTTTAAGGTATTTGGACATTTTGTGACTTACAAACCGTTTCATTTATACTCTACATTTTACTAGGGGTTGGTTTTTAAATTTTTCAAGCTGTATAGATTATATAAAATTTATCTACATTATAGAATACATTAATAATGAATACAGAAATCAAAAAGTATTAATGTATGATAAAAAAAAATTCAAAAAGAATTTTTTCTTCAATACGTAATTATTATGATTATTATTATTATTATTATTTTGAATTAATTTATTGTAATTTATGTTTACATTAGTGATTATTTAGTTTACTTATGTATTATCATTAATTACACATGTTTATCTCAGGAAAACGCTTTAAATATTTTCGTTGTAACTATGAATCGAACCCCGCATCGCATATGTATCAAACGTAATTGTTCTAACGACTGCGCTAAAGTAACGCTTATGTGGCTCTTTGGAACTTGTAAATAGATTATTCTTGTCTTAATATTTTAATCAATTGTTATTTATTATTTGGGATATACAAAACATGTTAGAAAATAATTAACTCTGAAGTTATGGGTTTTTTGTGTTTTAACGATGCTTTACTATAACAAAATCTTCATTTTTTCTTTATTTTTAATTTCTCAAAAGCATATAGTTTTAAAATACTTTTTTATACATTAAAACATAATATATTATTATTGTTAATATGTAAAAGGGCACACTATCATTAAAAATTTAAAAATAAATTAATAAATAAACTAATTTATAAATTTTAACAATTTATTTACAAAGAAAAGTTATAGTACGTATTTACTACCCTGGTAGAAATTGTATTTCATTAAATAAGTATTAAATAGATTGTTTGAATAGAATGTACTTTGTTTGAATAGAAAGTACTTTGTTGAGTATAAAATATTTTCGAATTTCCACGTTGGCATACATAAATGCAAAAATTTCAAAAACACTATATTTTAATTCATTTAGGATATCGGGTAAACTTGTGAATCTGTCGTTATTATATACTTATACATGACAAAATTTGTAATGAATTTTCTTATAAGAATTTGAAGTAATTGTGATTATATAAACACTAATTTTTTTATTTGTAACAGACACTATGCTTGCTCTAAGGATAAGAAGGGCTGTCCTGGATCTGCACGATTAATATATAACAGCGATTTAAATTGTTTTAAATTACAAAAAATATCCCAGCATAATGCGCAGCTATGTGAAGCAAATCCAGATTTACATAAAATAATAAAATTCAAAGAAGAATTTTTTAAGTGTGTCTCTGCGCCGGGCGTTATTAGTTTATTTAAAGTATATACAGAGCTGTGTAAAAAGTAAATATCTTCTCGATGTACAGTAATAATACAAAAATTTGTTTCCAAATAATTTTATATTCATATTTTAAAGATATCCTTCTTCAGTGACATCTAAATGTCCTTACAATGCCCTAAAAAGGACGGCATTTAGGAGAAAGAAGGCAGCTAAGGAAGCCGGACTTTATATTGGCGATTTTAAAAAATATCAATTCTATAAAAGATCTTGGTGAAGCGCTCATCGCCGACAGCAAGTCACTGAGTTGCAATTGGGCAGGCAGAAACTGCATAATTAAAAAAATTCTCCTGCCTATAGAAAAAGGCAGTGATGGCAAAGATGCGTACAGCCTTGTCCTATATGATGACGATATTGTTCGGCAATTTAGCAGCAGTGATATTTTTATAGATGGAACATTTAAAGCTCGACCCAATATAAATTTAAAAAGGTCCTCGCAATTTTTAACTGTGATAGTGGATTATAAAGGAAAGGTAAATAAAAACTTCAACTATACAGAACGTTGTTCATAGTTAAATTTTTTTGTTGCAAAAATAAAGTTGTTACGGATATGTTAAACTAAAAAATTGGAATCTTTATTTATTTTTTAATTAAGAATGGGTCGTCTTTTTTCAAAATATCTCTATGTAATGCTCTTTTAATTGCTTCAAATTCAAATTATTCAAAATTTTGTATCACTATACGATCGAGATTTTTTTTTCCGCAAAGATTAATTTTACACCTAATCATTACCAACGAAAAGCAATAATTAATTATTAATCAATATAAAATTAATTATTTTATTTACTTTCAACATTATCTGTAAACTTTTTACAATTTTTAATCTTATTAATTTTTCAAATTTTTGGTTTTTTAGAGATAGAACCCTGCAATTTAGATATCACATCTCCTTAAAATAAAGAACCGGTAAAATCAAAATAAAAAAAAAATAAAATAAAAAATAAAGTAAAATAAAGAAATGAAATTTTAAAGTTATAATTTTAACTCACAGGCAAATTGATCTCTTACCCTATAAAAATATATGCAAATATTAACTGAAATATTTTTTCTTCAGCTTTTGAATAGTGTTATTATTATTAACCTAATGCGCGTTTTAAGGGTCGATAAAATGAAAGAACGAAAGACGTTATATTCCATAGCCATTTCCTAGCGGTGTAACTATTTTAAATATTTTAATTTCTATTAAGAAAATTTATACCTTATATTCACAAACACTTTTAACTTTAACTGTTTGTATATCTTAAAGTATATATTTTACAGGGTATACCGATTATCTGGGCTCTTATGGACAACAAGCTGAATTGTAGTTATAAAATTGTTTTCCAACATATGAAAACATCATTTTTAGAACTAAAACCAGAACGTATCTCCTGTGATTTTGAAAGGAGCATGAGAAAAGCGTTAAAAGACGTTTTTCCAAACGCAAAAATAGTTGGTTGCTATTTTTCATTATGCGCAGGTATATTCCTTAACTCGTTATTATATAATACAGTGTATATTAAATTGTATACATGTTTATTAGTTTTTAAGAAAGGTTGCATTTTTTAAGTATAGTTAAAACATCCTTTTTTTACATTTTTTTACATTTTCTAAGAATCCTCTTTTTAAATACATTTTGGTTTAGTATTTCAATGTCAAATGTTTTAAATATAAATAAGTAAATTTTTAATTTAGTTAAAAAATTTAACATTGTTTTTATAAAGTTTCAGGCTATCTACAAAAATGCGATTAAAAGACGACTTTTAAGTCGCCTAAAAAAAAAATCTCAGCCGGAGAAAATTATTTTTATTAAAAAAATTATTGCACTTGGATTGTTGCCAGTGAATAATATACGACAGGGATACGATGAACTTAAGCAAGAAGTGATGAAAACATTTTGTCATGATAAAAAAGTTACAAATTATTGTAATTATTATGAAAAACAGTGGTTGAAATCGCCAAAAGACTTTTGTGTGTATAAGATGCCACACCGGACCAATAATATGATAGAATCCTATCATAGGAAATTAAACCAATTATGCGTCGTGGTCCCGGTATCACCAAATTTTTGGGTACGTATTGTAAACATTTCAAGCCGCTATTAATATTATATATATATATATATATATATATATATATGGGAGATTCCATGTGAAGTGATCCAGGTAAAAAATAGAATTTTGTTTTAATGTATGGAATCAGTAGAAAACTACTTGAATAGAGTGTAGCTAAATTTTTAGACCTGAATTTCAATTAGTACCAGAGTTGTAGCCAATCAAAAAATAGAATTTTTTGAAAAAATTGACTTATTGGCCATGTTTATCACTTAATAACTCAAAATCTAACAATTTTTTCTTATATACATTAAATTTGAAAAAGTTTATTAATTTCAAGAAGAATCAGTTGAAATATTTCATTTATATTATTTTTAAACTTTGAATATAGTTATAATCAATAAAAACCTTTATAATAAAAAAAAGGGTTGTACAATCAAAAATATTTTATCCATCCAAAAATCTAATTCATCGATGATTAATTACCTTCAAAATAATGCAAAGTTTGAGTGCGGCAGAGCATTTCAGACAAAGTTATGGTGTTTTTAGGCAAATTTCTTAAAAAAAGAGAGCGAATGCATTTTATGGAAAAAACAGAGTAACCGTATATACTTGCATTCAAACAACATGGCACTATTATTCTTCAATAATACAAAAATATACTATTTAATGTTAGTTACAAAGTTTAAAAATAATATAAATGAAATATTTCAACTGATTCTTCTTGAAATTAATAAACTTTTTCAAATTTAATGTATATAAGAAAAAATTGTTAGATTTTGAGTATTAAGTGATAAACATGGCCAATAAGTCAATTTTTTCAAAAAATTCTATTTTTTGATTGGCTACAACTCTGGTACTAATTGAAATTCAGGTCTAAAAATTTAGCTACACTCTATTCAAGTAGTTTTCTACTGATTCCATACATTAAAACAAAATTCTATTTTTTACCTGGATCACTTCACATGGAATCTCCCATATATATATAAGGTTATAATCTTAATGAGGGATCATTATAAGGTTATCTGAAGGGCCACAAGTTTATTGTTATTATTATTTTTATTATTATTATTATTATTATTATTATTATTATTATTATTATTATTATGTGAGAGTGAGTTTATCCGCAGATTCGCCTGGATAGTGAGTTCTTGGATATAGGGTTATTAATTTTATAGGTGTAATTGTGTCAAATATCCTAAAATACAATAACTCTATCACAAAGATATAATTATATCACTACATAACATTAGAAAACAATTTAAGTTCTAATAAGTACACATACATATAATTTTATATATATACGGGATATTCCACGTGAAGTGGTCCGATCAAAATTTTAAAATGCACCAAATTTTGGGTACATCATTGCAAATGTTTTTCAAAATACAGAAAAAAAATTTTTAGGTACTGGAATCTATTTGCTCTAACCTCAAAAAGTGAATTTATCCAAGTTTTTTTTCAACACCAGCTGGGTTTATCGCTATTTAACTCAAAATCTATCAACTTTCACTATAGAACATTTATTCTTCTGGGTTAGAATTTCTAATCTCAAGGTCAATGTTACATAAACTATACGTCAATATTCGACTTAAAAAAGTGTAAGTGCGCCACATTTGATTTTTATATCCAAAAGTCTAAAAGAAAGCTTGGAGCAATACCTTTCAAATGGTCTGTAGCATTTTTATGGCCTTCAATTCTGTAAAAAGTTAGGATAATTTAAAGAAACACCAAATTTTTTTTAAAAATTGAAATGGGAATTACTATGTTAATTTTTGTGAGTTTTTTGTCTTTTGACCAACTAAATTCCAGTACCTACAAATTTTTTTCTGTATTCTGGAAAACATTTGCAATGTGTACCCAAAATTTTGATCGGACCACTTCACGTGGAATACCTCATAAATATATGTATATTTTTATACATTTTTGTGTAGTTGACGTAATGGAAATTATTAATACCGCTTGGATTGAAAAGAACCAACTTGATGAAGTAAGTGAGGAAGACCTTCCAGATGTATTATGTGTCGGAAAAAGAAAAAAGAAATTTAAAAAAATTTGCAACTTAATGAAAGTTGGAGCAAATTAGAAGGTGAAGAGTGGACCATTGCCGAATTTTTAAAGAACGTTTCTGTTCCTGAGTTGGAGGCTATTGATAGCCTCCCCGACAACAATAAAAGTATGTAATTTATATATATATATATATATATATATATATATAATAGATGAACAATGATAGTAGGTATATATAAATAAATATATATATATATACATATATATATATTTATTTATATATACCCACTATCATTATTCATCTACTCACGTGACTAATTAAATGTGTATTTCTAAATTTGTAACTAATCACTATAAATGTTACCTTGCATTATTCTTTTCACTTTAAATATGTTAATATAATGTGGTTAACTGTATAACATAAAGAGAAATAAAACATTAATTTTTTTTAATTTATTTGTTAAAAGTTGCATCAACATTTCTGTCATTACAGACTAAGTGCATGAAATGTTTATTTAAAATCACGGCACGATTCTATTAATAAAAGTTGTATGTTTAAAAATTATTATTATAACTTTTCGTAGTTTATCATTATTCAACAAGTTTAGTAAGCGATTCACTTCTGAAGAAGAATCAATTTTCAACTAAGTAAAGCAGTTTTACTTGTTTTTCCAATTTTTTGAATAATTATTTAATCTTATTTTATTTATTTTATGTATATTATTTAAGAACTCTTTATATGCCGAATATTATAATTTAAGCTAAACTATTTTCGTAAAAAAAGTTGTAATAAATAAATATTTTCAGCAACAATTTTCAGAAGATATTCTCTGCATAAAATAAAGAAGTATGTAAATCTGAAATTTACTTTTATCGTGTAATTTATAATTCGTACATGCAATTTAATAAGTAAGTAGGTACATTACCGTAAGTAGAAGGCATGATATGTCATCTAAATCTAAGTAAAAGGGAATTTACATTTCTTTTTGTTCTTGTATTATAAAAATATTATCACTTTCGTTAAATGTTCGTTTCTAATATTTTTACATATTTTTCATTCCCAATAAAATAGAAAATAGATATATGTGTTGTTATTAAATTAAAAACATTGACTATGGTACTTTTCATATCGCATGGATGTTTTTCTTTGATAGATCACTCTCAATAGTTATACAGAAAATTATATGCGTCTTATATTCAATATAGTACAAAGTAGTAGATATAAGTAGTGTTACTTAATGTGTTTATATCGCAATAATTTTCGTCCACACATTTGTTTATTTAAGGAAAGATTGTTGTCGATGTTTGTAACAAAAATACAATCGTTAATTAGCAAATATTTTATAAATCACCTCCATCCTCATCGGGCATTATTACTTCATCAAGTAATAATTGAGGCTAATTAAACGACAATCGTGTTTTTAATATCCCACATCCATTACCAAAATTAATTTCTTTTAAGAATTTTTAGCATTATTAACTTATAACGATTACAGTTTCTTTGAAGAGTAATAAAACTTTCATTATTTCATGCGAGTGTGTGTACATATACATAATAATTGCACTATTGACTCTTAAATATAAAACATTAATATAAAATTAATTTTCACAGATACAGAAGAGTCAGAATTACTGAAGATAGTGATGAACATAAGCCGACTTACAAAATTAAACATGTAAAAGATTTAAAATATGTTATATATAAAGTTTAATAAATTAAAGAAATTTTTATGTAAATAATCAATACTCCCTAGTTTTGTTTCATTCATTTTTTCATTTTTTAACTATAAAATAGGTACTAATAAAAGAAATGGGTAAAAAAAGTGTCTATATGCTGCCTTGCGATTTAATTCGACTTTCCTCGCCAATTTATAGAAATGGAAACAACACCTTCCTTTACTTATCAATTACAAGGTACTGTCTTAACTTTTTACAACTGACTATCGCCCAACTCTAATCCAATACTATATCATTACATGTTGTTTACTTTAATTAATTATTCAAGTTGCATATAATTTTATTATATTATATTACATTATAAAAAGTTAAAATTTTTGTTAAACTATACAACGTACGTACGATTAAACCCTCATATTAAATATAATTATTAAATTAATTATTAGCACATAAATTTTAATTATTATTGAATAATATACATTTAATTGTTGTTAATAATTTTATATTATAAATGTATTCCTAAAAAATAATCCGCTGCTAATTATTTATGTAATAGATTTTACAAAATTATTAAAAAATTTAATAAATAATAATTTAGATAAGTTATATATCAATAAAAATGTATTAGAAAATTAATTAAAAAAAAATTAAATTCTTGAGTTTTGAACCCGAGACCTCTTCAATAAATGCTTACATATACGATATCAAAGTGTCGAAACTTACATTTAAGTTGTGCTCCCTTAAGGAGCTTACGGTTAAGCATTTATTTATTATTGTTTCAACGGTTTCATTTTGTATTATTAATTATTATGTTTTATTTTTTATTTGCTTCTTACTAAATAAGTTCAGGGAATATATTACTTTTTTTTCAGGTGAAAAAAATTTTACTGATTTAAATTGTGAATTTTTAACTAAGGCACGCACAAACACACACATATATACATATGTACATACTTACATATATTTGTGTATATATATATACATATATGTACATATATGTGTGTGTGTGCATGTGTATATATATATATATATAACAATGTTAAAACCGACTATTCAATAATCATATTAAATTAAATAATTTTTATTCTTATGTGCGTAATGAATTACGGGTTTGTATGCTATTTTTATTATTTAATTCTAAAACTGTAATTTATATAAAGATACTGTTGGATTTAATAAGTTTGGATTCCATAATTTTATATATTTGAATAATGGAATTTTACCCTACAAATTAAATATTATTTTTAATATTTCTTTCTTGTTTTGTAGAATTTTCTACACACACACCTTATATATAGGATTAAAATTATTTATTTTCTATATAATTTAATATGATTATTAAATGACGTAAGTGTGTGTATGTGTGTGTGTGTGTGCACACATTGCTTTATTTCAACCATTTAATAATCATATTAAATTATAAAGAAAATAAATAATGCGCATATATATATATATATATATATTGTTTTATTTCAACCATATACATATACACACATATATACATATGTACATACATACATATATTTGTGTGTGTGTATATATATATATATACACATATGGGTCGTATATACATATAGGCTTATAGGCACGCATCTAAACATGCGTAAGATATATGCAAAATAGCATACAATTTTGAATTTGGCGCACTCGCCGCGTTAAAGTTGTCGGCATTGCTGGCGCAATGACACCTTCTCTTCTTAATTGGAAACCGGCCGTAATACGCTTCTGGCGCAATGTCATTCTGGCGCGTTGAAATGTACCCATCTTAGTAGCATTCAAATAAACGCTACTAATTCATCGATAGAAAAAGAGATTGTCGACCCCGTTGAAAAAGTTCCTATCGATTCAGTATTGATTCTGTGATGAAATCATTATGGAATTAATAAAAAATAGCTACTGATATTGATCAAAATCAATACTGACTCAGTAGTAAGTTCTCACCAAAACGCAAAACTGATTTCTTACTGAATTATTACAAAATCAGTAATGAATCAATGTTGTATCATTATGGAATCAGTACTGTATCAATTTTGAAATTATTTAATTGAAGAAGGGCAATGTGCCCTTAAAAATTCAGTATTCACTCAATTCAGAATCAGTGTCAAATCAATACCCTGTTTAAAAATTCACACTGATTCAGTACTGATTTCTCCAAAACATAAATAAAATAAATTTTTTTAGATAATATTCTCTAAAAAAAATTAGGTAAAAACAAATAAAATTCTCAAAAAAACCCATCCACTTATTAACCGCGGTCAATGCTGCTTAACTTTCATTATCTATCATTTCTCAGTCTATTCTCACTGCTACATTCACAAACAGTTATAAAGATAATAAAAACATATTTGTAGACATTTCAAAAAACCCAATTAGAATTTATTTTAATGGTATTAATTTTAATGGAATAAACATATTTTTAAAAATATGGACAATTTCATACAAGTTAAAATTTTAATGTACATATCGGTAACATATTAGAAGAACAATATATATTTAGTAATATATTGCAGCAATTTCATATTAATTGTAACTACGTCTACAAATATGTTTTCATTATCTTATTGTAACTGTTGTGAATGTAGCAGATAGAAGATAGTAAATTATGCAATAGAAAATACTAAAATCAGTATGGAAGTAATATTCATTCATTTGTACGATATTAATTTCTCCATAATGTATTAAAACGTAAATATTTCTATTTTATTGGTTTAAACTAAAATACAAAAAATAATTTTAAACCAATAAAAAAGAGATAAGGTAAAAGTCCCTGTTAATAAACACCTCGAGAAAAGTGTACCTCATACTAAACAGAGAGAAAGTAATACGAATTAAAAGAAAAGTATAGGTATATTAATGATTAGAAAAATTTTATTAAATAATTTAGTCTATTAACTGTGTTTACGAATTGAAATAAATTAGAATGAAGCACTGGGGAAATTACGAAAAAATATTAAGTTGTGCACTCGGCAAAATTGCATAGATCGATTAACATTTTGACGGAAAAAGTCGGCATTGTCGCACAAAGTTTTCTAACTCTAATACATTAATAGGAGGATTATATATGATCGTTTAAGCATTAGGGGATAGTTTTAATATCGTAGATTTCGATTACAGACTGTTTTTGCAATTTTAATATTGCTTTAATTAAATTATTAGCTGTTCCATACTACGTACATATGATTTTGTTCCTGTACCTATTATTAAACGGTATAAACACTGTTTTAAATCAATATTTATCGATTTATTTATAGATGTTTATTGGTAAAATAGTTAAAAATGCATTATTAATCGATTTAAATGATATATGCATGTTGTATAAAGGCCAAATAATGTATTTCTTTTGGTTAGAAAGTTAACCTACAAACGCACTTGAAGGTTACTTTTGAGCTTTTTTTCGGAAAAATTGATATTATTTCAGTATGTGTGCTAGTGAAACGTATATCTATCGAATCACTAATATGTGTATGCTCGTCATTATTCATTAGTAACCGATTAAAATTCAAAAGTATGTGAAAAAGGACTATTGAATCTTTATAATATAGTTGCATCAAGACTCACGGAAGACCCTTACAGGTTCATTTTATACCAAAGTAACTCGCATTTGTATTATGATTAAAATTATTAAACATCGTTTTATTTATAGAATTTTATGATTGCATACACTAAATAAAGATAAATCCTTGTAGTATCAATCGAAATACTAAGCTAAATTGTTAAAAAATAGTTAAATTTTGAGTTTTTAAAAGTGTTTAATAAATAGGGACAGGATTATTAAACAGCCGGGACATGTATTTCAATAATAATACGTTAATAATACGTTCAATAATAATAATGCGTTTAATAATACGTGCACATAAGGCTCTCCGTTTTTTAATAATATAATTAATTAAAACCGTTTAAATTAAAATGTTAAACCAGGTAATTGTTCAGAAAGAATACGCGCATCGAATGGTATACAAAATTTCCAACATTGATGCTTATTTCAATTTTTTATTGAGATCGGAACAAAAAACATGTTAAAAATCGTTTAATAACAGGGACTTTTACCTTATTTACGTTTTAATACATATGGAGAAATTAATATGCACAAAAGAGTATATATTAATATTATATTAATTATTTATTGATGTAAGATACGCCAGGGCTAACAATTATGAAATAAATTTTGGTTAATACTTTTTGAGTAAATGTACAGCTAAATTTTTTAGCAGAAAACTTGATGATTTCATTTTGATTTCAGTATTTTCTGTTGCAGTAAGTTTGTATAAAGTAAGATAAGAATTGCTAAAGTGTAATCGAAATTGCATCATACTTTCGAATTTTTACACCTTTGTAAAAGGTCTTTTAGATATTTAACAATTGGATTAATGAAATATATGTACTTGAAATGTTAAATAATATAACCTTAAAGAGATGTTATTACTTCCATACTGATTTTAGTATTTTCTATTGCATGATTTACTATCTTCTATCTGCTACATTCACAAACAGTTACAATAAGATAATGAAAACATATTTATAAAAAGCCTAGTTACAATTAATATGAAATTGCTGCCATATATTACTATATATTTGTTTATATATGTTTATTCCATTAAAATTAATACCATTAAAATAATTTCTAGCTGGGCTTTTTGAAATGTCTACAAATATGTTTTTATTATCTTTGTAACTGTTTGTGAATGTAGCATTGAGAATAGACTGAGAAATGATAGATAATGAAAGTTAAGCAGCATTGACCGCGGTTAATAAGTGGATGGGTGAATAACTAACATAAACAGAAAAATGTGTAATACTTTTTTTTATTTATTTAATGTTTTTTTGAGAATTTTATTTGTTTTTACCTAATTTTTTTTAGAGAATTATCTAAAAAAATTTATTTTATTTATTTTTTAGAGAAATCAGTACTGAATCAGTGTGAATTTTTTAAACAGGGTATTGATTTGACACTGATTCTGAATTGAGTGAATACTGAATTTTTAAGGGCACATTGCCCTTCTTCAATTAAATAATTTCAAAATTGATACAGTACTGATTCCATAATGATACAACATTGATTCATTACTGATTTTGTAATAATTCAGTAAGAAATCAGTTTTGCGTTTTGGTGAGAACTTACTACTGAGTCAGTATTGATTTTGATCAATATCAGTAGCTATTTTTTATTAATTCCATAATGATTTCATCACAGAATCAATACTGAATTAATAGGAACTCTTTCAACGGGGGATAGCGATTCAGATATTAAAAGGTAAGAAAATAAATTTTGTTTTTGTACGAACAATTATACGTACGTATATATAGTATTACAAGTTAAATTTGAAAGATTATATTAAAAACACGGACATTCCGCACACACACTATATATCTCCTTTCTATTCAACAGGGTTGTAAGTACTCGAATCATTTCGAGGAATAGAATCCTTAAAAATCCATAATCAATTTTAATTTTTGATTTTCATTTACTGCGAATCCTAATCTCCCTTGATTTTATGATTCTCAACTTTATCGAATCATAAGATCCAAGTGATTTAAGTATTTTCTGTCACATACAATCACAACTCCTTTTGATTTTTTGATTATATTTATTGAAAATCATAAATACTAATGATTTTTGGATTTTTAGTTTTTATGAATCGCAAATACCGGTGACTTTAGGAGTTTTTCTTTCTAAGATTTACAAATACTAATGAATTTATGAGTTTGTTTTTCACGAGTCAAAAATCCGTTTGATTTTGTAATTTTTTTTTTTTGATGACAATTATAAATACCGACGATTTTATAATTTTACGTATTTCGAATAAAAGAATCATGATGATTTTTTTCCTTTTTCATATACGAATCATTAATTTCATTTATTTTATGTTTTCTCATAAAAGCGAATAAAATTCCTTTGATAGTTGTAATACGATTTATTAATGATTCTCGAGGTACCTGGACTATTGGATTGTTGTTAATTTTAAATCCGTTTTTGTTATTAAAAGCTTTTTTCTTACACTGAGCACAAAATACTACTTGCTTTCCCTATTTACGGGGCGCAATATCACACTTTTCAATTGTTATGTAAAATGTACCTAGTGCTTAGTGAAATAAATTCAGAACAAAACAAATGTGGATGCGTGTGTGACAATTAATGCGGGTATTTATGAGCTTGTTTGTGCGTTCGGTAAATTTATTTATAAGTGCTTTTGTGTGCGTATGTATGCGCGAGTGCGTAAAAACGTATATGTGTGTGTGAATGTGTGTGACTTTGTGAATATGTGTGCGAGTATGTGTGTGTGTGTGTGTGAATGTGTGTGTGTGTGAGTGAATGTGTGTGTATGTGTGTGTGTGTGTGTGTGTGTGTGTGTGTGTGTGTGTGTGTGTGTGTGTGTGTGTGCGTGTGTGTGTGTGTGCGTGTGTGCGTGTGTGCGTGTGTGCGTGTGTGCGTGTGTGAGTGTGTGAGCGCGCGCGCGCGTGTGTGTGTGTGTGTGTGTGTGTGTGTGTGTGTGAGTGTGTGTGTGTCAGTGTGTGTGTGTATGTGTGTACGTGTGAGAATGTGTAATTGTGTGTGTGCGTGTGAGAATGTGTGTAAATTTACACATTTAAGAGTATGTTTGAGAGTGTATGAATGTGCACACAATTTAACAAATAAAAGTGCTTGGTACAGAAGATTACTCTTTTATACTTACACCCTGGGTGAAAATATTTTATAAAATTTTTATAAAAATTTTATAAAATTTATTTAAATAATTATTATAAAATTTAATATGTAATTTATCCTATAGAATTATATATATTTTTTATAGATTTTTGTATAATATTCTATAAAATAAACGTATTATAATATGTAATTTATTTTTCACTCTGAAAATCAATAAAGTTGACTTTATTGACCTCTTTTTAGGGAGCAAAAACGCATTTTAGTCCCTCCGGGGATAAAGTAAAATTGGAGGGCAATAATGAATATTATTGTTCATTAAATTATAAAATTTGTTACTTTCAATAAATTTTTTTTAATATTTTTTACTAAAGATATAAAAATATCATATATACTTCTAAAAGGTACTACATAATTTTAAACATTAATGTTCAAATATTGTGTTATTGGTTTTTAGTTAAAACCCAGTGGAATGTGTTTTGTATATTACAGTCCGAATAAGAACTCAAAAATTCTAGTAATCTAAACCCGATTAGGTCAAACTGATTTCATATTCGGATACAGCAACCCTCAAAACTTGAGAAAGTATCTCTGTAAGAACACATTTTAATATATCTAAATCAGTGGTCATGGAATCAGAATATATAGTCAAAAATTTGCTTTTTACAAATTTTGTAAATTTGTCCTTGAAATAACTTTGATCCCATGTGGAAAAATTTTATAAAGTTTATATAAAATTTTTATAAAATCACTTTATAAAATTTTTATATAAATTTGGTTCTATAAAAATTTTACAAAATTTTTATAAAAACATTATATATTATGATAAATTGCTTTTTTTATGTATTTATGTGACAAATAAAAAACTATTTTCTGGGAAGATATAATTTAATGAAAATGATTTATTTGTAGAATAAATTAACATGGTTTTACAAAATTGTTATAGAACCAAATTTATATAAAAATTTTATAAAGTGATTTTATAAAAATTTTATATAAACTTTATAAAATATTTCCACATGGGATCTACACGCGGATTTGATTCGGATTTAGCGGCTGTCAAAACTATAAAAATATTATTTAGTCATTTACGCTTAAAAGTTTCTTCTCAATTTGACCTTCAAATGCTCTTGATTCTGACGTGATAGCGCCAAATGAAATTATCTTAATCTGAACCAATATCGGAATTTGAAGTACAAAATGTACTTTCTACAAAATTTACAAACTTGACCTTTAATGACCTTCATCTTAACCCGATAAAGTCAAACCCCATAAAGGATCAGTGGCTGTCAAAATTGTAGAAATATTAGTGACATCTCCTTAAAACTTTTTTCTAAGTTTGACCTTTAAATGACCTCAAACTTGATAACTCCAAATCAAGCTTAGACTCGGAATCAGCGGGCCGTAATAAGATCATATAGGTCTTGCTCTTAATATACAGACAATTTTTTTATTTTGAGTGACTGTAATCTTTCGAGTGTTTAACGTGCAGGTCACTAGGGCACAATCTACTAGATACCACAAGTAAAAAAACGCACAATACAATAAGTAAAAAAATTGATGCAATAAGTCAAAAAAATTATATGGATTTTCGATTTATGAATGGGGCCAATTCACAAGTCAGATTACATCAAAAGGATTTTGGATTTATAATAAAAGAAAATCCTTACATCAAAAGGATTTTGGATTTATAATTTAGGAATCCTGTAACCAAAAGGATTTTGGATTTATAACTAAAGAAAATCCTTTAATCAAAAGGATTTTGTATTTATAACTAAAGAAAATCCTTTAATCAAAAGGATTTTGTATTTATAACTAAAGAAAATCCTTTAATCAGAAGGATTTTGGATTTATAACTAAAGAAAATCCTTTAACCAAAAGGATTTGTGATTTGAAGACAACAAATTCTGCAATTCCAAGGTTGATTTTGGATTCATGATTTGACGAATCATAAATCTCACAACCCTGATACTATTCAATAACTTTATATTGCGTATATATATCATCTATAAATTGAATTCACAATTTTATATATATTGCAATTTCAGTTATATTGAATTTTATATGTGCATGCAAAAGTAAATAAACCATGTTTGTAATGTACTAACTCAACTATGATATAAAATAAATTTTACATTTATAAATATTTTAAAGGAAACCGATGCAAAATAAAAATCAAGACAAGGCAATTAAGAGGAAAAGATCAATTAGTCCAGAAAATTCCAACAAAAAGCTGAAAATAGGAGAGGAGAAAGAAAATGAGAATGATGCAATCCAATCCAACAAAAACAAAAGGATAAAAAAAACTCTGAAAGCAATAGGTATATATCAATATATAAGTACTTTCATATAAGTAAAAAGGATTCTTATATTACTCTACTCAATTTATCGCTCACTAAGTAGACATTATATCGATAGACCACAAATTGCAGTAATTAAGCAGCCTTCAAAATGTTAATTGCAAATTTTTGAATTACTTGATATATTGCATTTGTGAACCATCGATACAGTACAATGTAGAAATAGACAGTCAACGAGTAACTAAACTAAGTTATTACATTTACTTTTCAGTTTTGGATAAAAGTCTCAGTGTTAAAATATAAATTGCTTTGTATCGATAGACTGTAAATACTGAAAAATTTACCAAATTTTAAGTTAAACTTAGTAATTTATATATTTATGCTTTAAATAAATTGAAATGTATATAATATTATGTTTTTATAGATCCAACGCCAGAAACTACGAAAGAGATTATACCGATATTATAAAAACAATATGAAGAAACACAAAAGGATAGAGATTACTATAAAAAAATATTGTATCTGTCAAAATGATAAACACAAGTAACCAGCGAAGAGAATATAAAGAGATTAAAAAATGTAAGAATATTAGACATTTGCATACGTCTTCAATGTTATATTTTACAAAATGAATAATATTTCATCCCTAATTTAAGTTAAAAACTATAAATTATTACTGATATAATAATTAACGTTCTTTTTCTCAGAAACTATCAGCAGAGAGGAAATATATTAAATCACTAAAACACAACTAAATGTATAGAGCCGCGGTGGCTCATGGGTAGAGCTCCCGACTCTCACACCGAGGGTCGTGGGTTCGATCCCAAACGTGTACCTCTGAAATTTTTTCATGTGCATTTTTCGAACACCGCGACTCAGTGGCTCGGCGTGTCACTATAATGTGACGCCAGTTCAGGTGCGCGTGCGTTTCGTGCACTTGTCAGTGCATGAGAGGCACAGGCATCTGAACAATAGGGAACGTTAGGGACGCGAAGATGTAAAGAGGATCGCGGTGGTTCCATCGGGAGGACAGGAAACTGTAATTATTAGACTAATTACAGTGACCGATGATATCTTCCGATGGACACAAGCACCACTGTTTCAACTACATGTGCTTTGTTTACAGACACACCGTTCACCTCCGTCGCTGATTAGCCCTGGCAGCATAAATAGAGCGGCGTTAAATAAAAAAAAAAAAAAAAAAAACAACTAAATGTAGCAAGACAGCAGTTACAAAACCAGAAGCAACCATGTACAATGGACAAAGATTCAAAAT
>JANSJX010000645.1:0-20108 GCA_026168455.1 Theocolax elegans | reverse complement strand
TTTGTACTGCACTATAAAATCAATGCTCGGAGAAGAACCGGCAATGGGAAACATCGACTAGAAAATTCGAGCATTAGAAGGAAGTAATAAATTAAGCCGTTCTTTGGATAACGTCGCAGTAATAAAAGGGGGACAGCAAATTCTCCGAATTAACTACGAAGCGATACAGAAAATGCATGGGATTCGACAATTTTTAACTACGCACATCTAACGGTCCAATCGGGTGCAAGCACAGAAAAATCGAGAACTACTTACACAATTTCCATATAAGGCAAAGTGTAAGACAAGGAAGAAGTGTAAGACAAGGAGAGATGCATAGATTTTAGGGTATATAAAGAGGACCCAGAACAGACACAGCCACTCCTAAATTTTCATCTAAAGCTTTCGCAAGGCGAAGCTCTGCTGGACAACTCTTTGATTTTTACCAAGGGCGTGGCTCTGCTACTTGAACTTTGAAATAATACGTATTAAAAATCACAAGAGGAATCGAGACGTATCATCGACATCTACAAGCCATAGTCGAGGAACTACGACTTCGACATCTGGAAATCGTCGAGCTCCAACAGCATACACATCTAACGTCGACGCCCGCAGGTCTAGCAGGACATTATACGGCAATCTGACACCGCTACCCACGAAGATCGAGAAAGAAAAAAATCAACGTCCCCAGATCGGGATCGAACCGACGGTCTCTCCTGCTTACCGGACAGTTGCCTTACCACTTGGCTACCGGGAACCCGACGATTCCACGACACCTTGTACCTTGAAGTCTTTATTGCGTGGAATCGTCGGGTTCCCGGTAGCCAAGTGGTAATGCAACTGCCCGGTAAGCAGGAGACCGTCGGTTCGATCCCGATCTGGGGACGTTGATTTTTTCTTCTCGAACTTTCCTTAATTAATTTTCTAATATACCTCTGGCAACATTTAAGACTTAGCGATATGCAAGTAAGTTGCTAATAAAGAGGGTTTTGTGCAATATGTGAAAAATATTGAGCAGCAACAAATTAGCTCGGAAATACCGATTAAAATTCATATAATACTTTGTAATAAATAAGTTAATCGTTGAAATAAATTGTAACATTAATATAAGTTTTTTATCCCTTGTGTTATGGACTATTAATGTAACTCATAACAGCTAGATATAAGATAATGATCTTAAAAGTAATATTAAGAAATCTGTTACAAGTATATTCCATCTGTAAAATAGAAATACCGGTGCCTTCATCAATACTTGTAAAAGATTTTATTTATATTCTCTTGCTGTACTTATATATTAGTACAAAATTAACATAAGTAGCAATTAGATAGATAAATAATAAGAAAGTAAATTAAATAAAAAACAAATACTAAATATATGTTTGTAATTTATACTTATGTGTGTGTATTGTTTTATGTATAAATATATGTAAATATATATTTAATGTATACTGAACATACTAATGTAATAAACAATAATATTTATAATTTATAGTCAAAAAATTGAATTTTTTTAATTTTACCTACAAATTCATGCATATGCAATAAATAGATTCCTCAAAATTCTTAATGATAAACTTTCTTTATTAACAATTCACATAATTAGTAATATATCTTATTATGGTACCTAAAGAAACGGGAATGTGCTGCAAAAAAATTTCGGCGTCAATTATCAGTTATTACAAAATGATTACGTATTTGCTGAAGTAAAAACTACAGTATTATTTGTAACATATTTTATCAACATGAATTTAAATACTTTTTCTGTGCATTCTAAGAATGCACCTTTTTACATAAAAATCCTTAAAAAATTAGAATTTTTTTACAAAATACTTTTAAAATATCCATATAATTCTTGCATATTATTGTAAAAATTAAATAACTTTATCACAAATGTTGATTCGAAAAACATTTCATTATACTAGCTCAAAGCGAACAAAATATTTTGCGTTATTTCTGAAAAATAAAATAATAATCAAAGCAGAATTTAATTATTCAAAAAATGTTGTAATATTTATATTTATCCTGATGTACATCATTTGCCGTATAGAAACAGCTCAATCTTCAGAAATACGTTTTAGTAATTTTTAAATAAATTTTTTCAATATTTAATACATAATTTATGTAAGAATAAATGCCTTTTGTAATATAAAAACTTAACCATAAAATTGCAATAAAATTATGCAAACTAGTAGAAATTATGCAGCAATTTTTACAGATTTTCATGCATAATGATATATTGAAAATAATTTTATTCTGCAAGAAAAAAATCGCAAACGAAAACCTTTCATAAAATCTTCATAAAATTATGCATTTTTTTGAAGATTTTCTGTAAGATTTTTGTAGATAATTTGCAGTTTTTTTTACAAAAATATAGTTTTTTTCCATACGGGAAACCGGCTAAAACGTCCTAATTTTCAAATTTTTAGATTTCGTTCCATAGCCGGGGTGATACAATTCACATGCATTTTACATGTATAAACACGTATAAACAGGCTTAGAAGTCAAAATTTTCAAATTTTTAGATTTCGTTCCATAGCCGGGGTTGAATTCATATACATTTTAACATATAAACACGTATAGACAGGCTAAGAAGTCCATTTTTTCAAATTTTTATATTTCGTTCCATAGCCGGGGGGATTGAATTCATATGCATTTTTACACGTATAAACACGTATAAACCGGCTAAAAAGTCCGAATTTTCAAATTTTTAGATTTCGTTCCATAGCCGGGGGGATACAATTCACATGCATTTTTACACGTATATACACGTATAAACCGACTTAGAAGTCCAAATTATCAAATTTTTAGATTTCGTTACATCGCCGGGGGAATGAATTCTAATGATATTTTACACGTACAATCACGTATAAACCAGCTAAGAAGTCCAAATTTTCAAATTTTTAAAATTCGTTCTATAGTCGGGGGGATACAATTCACATGCATTTTTACACGTATATACACGTATAAACCGGCTTAGAAGTCCAAATTTTAAAATTTTTAGAATTCGTTACATCGCCGGGGGGATTGAATTCTAATGATATTTTACACGTACAAACACGTATAAACCAGCTAAGAAGTCCAATTTTCAAATTTTTAGATTTCGTTCCATAGCCGGGGGGATTGAATTCACATGCATTTATCACGTATAAACACGTATAAACCGGCTTAGAAGTCCAAATTTTCAAATTTTAGATCTCGCCCAATACCGGGGGATTGAATTCACATGCATTTTTACACATACAAACACGTATAAACCGGCTTAGAAGTTCAAATTTTCAAATTTTAGATTTCGTTCCATAGTTGGGGTGGAATTCAAATACATTTTTTACACATATAAACACGTATAGACAGGCTATGAAGTCCGAATTTTCAAATTTTAGATTTCGTTCCATAGCCGGGGGGATTGAATTCACATGCATTTTTCACGTATAAAACACGAATAAACAGGCTTAGAAGTCGAAATTTTAAAATTTTTAGATTTCGTTTCATAGCCGGGGTTGAATTCAAATACATTTTTACACATATAAACACGTATAGACAGGCTAAGAAGTCCATATTTTCAAATTTTTATATTTCGTTCCATAGCCGGGGGGATTGAATTCACATGCATTTATCACGTATAAACACGTATAAACCGGCTTAGAAGTCCAAATTTTCAAATTTTTAGATCTCGCCCAATACCGGGGGGATTGAATTCACATGCATTTTTACACGTATAAACACGTATAAACCGGCTTAGAAGTCCGAATATTCAAATTTTTAGATTTCGTTCCATAGCCGGGGGGATACAATTCACATGCATTTTTACACGTATATACACGTATAAACCGGCTTAGAAGTCCAAATTTTAAAATTTTTAGATTTCGTTCCATAGTTGGGGTGGAATTAAAATACATTTTTACACATATAAACACGTATAGACAGGCTAAGAAGTCGAATTTTCAATTTTTAGATTTCGTTCCATAGCCGGGGGATTGAATTCACATGCATTTTTCACGTATAAACACGAATAAACAGGCTTAGAACTCCAAATTTTAAAATTTTTAGATTTCGTTTTATAGCCGGGGTTGAATTCAAATACATTTTTACACATATAAACACGTATAGACAAGCTAAGAAGTCCATATTTTCAAATTTTTATATTTCGTTCCATAGCCTGGGGGATTGAATTCACATGCATTTTTACACGTATATACACGTATAAACCGGCTTAGAAGTCCAAATTTTCAAATTTTTATATTTCGTTCCATAGCCGGGGGGATTGAATTCACATGCATTTATCACGTATAACACGTATAAACCGGCTTAGAAGTCCAAATTTTCAAATTTTTAGATCTCGCCCAATACCGGGGGGATTGAATTCACATGCATTTTACACGTATAAACACGTATAAACCGGCTTAGAAGTCCGAATATTCAAATTTTTAGATTTCGTTCCATAGCCGGGGGGATACAATTCACATGCATTTTTACACGTATATACACGTATAAACCGGCTTAGAAGTCCAAATTTTAAAATTTTTAGATTTCGTTCCATAGTTGGGGTGGAATTAAAATACATTTTTACACATATAAACACGTATAGACAGGCTAAGAAGTCCGAATTTTCAAATTTTTAGATTTCGTTCCATAGCCGGGGGGATTGAATTCACATGCATTTTTCACGTATAAACACGAATAAACAGGCTTAGAACTCCAAATTTTAAAATTTTTAGATTTCGTTTTATAGCCGGGGTTGAATTCAAATACATTTTTACACATATAAACACGTATAGACAAGCTAAGAAGTCCATATTTTCAAATTTTTATATTTCGTTCCATAGCCTGGGGGATTGAATTCACATGCATTTTTACACGTATATACACGTATAAACCGGCTTAGAAGTCCAAATTTTAAAATTTTTAGATTACGTTACATCGCCGGGGGGATTGAATTCTAATGATATTTTTTACACGTACAAACACGTATAAACCAGCTAAGAAGTCCAAATTTTCAAATTTTTAGATTTCGTTCCATAGCCGGGGGGATTGAATTCACATGCATTATTACACGTATAAACACGTATAAACCGGCCGAGAAGTCCGAATATTCAAATTTTTAGATTTCGTTCCATAGCCGGGGGGATACAATTCACATGCATTTTTACACGTATATACACGTATAAACCGGCGTAGAAGTCCGAATATTCAAATTTTTAGATTTCGTTACATCGCCGGGGGGATTGAATTCTAATGATATTTTTTACACGTACAAACACGTATAAACCAGCTAAGAAGTCCAAATTTTCAAATTTTTAGATTTCGTTCCATAGCCGGGGGGATTGAATTCACATACATTTATCACGTATAAACACGTATAAACCGGCTTAGAAGGTCAAATTTTCAAATTTTTAGATTTCGTCCAATACCGGGAGAATTGAATTCACATGCATTATTACACATACAAACACGTATAAACCGGCTGAGAAGTTCAAATTTTCAAATTTTTAGATTTCGTTCCATAGCCGGGGGGATTGAATTCACATACATTTATCACGTATAAACACGTATAAACCGGCTTAGAAGGTCAAATTTTCAAATTTTTAGATTTCGTCCAATACCGGGAGAATTGAATTGACATGCATTTTTACACATACAAACACGTATAAACCGGCTGAGAAGTTCAAATTTTCAAATTTTTAGATTTCGTTCCATAGCCGGGGTTGAATTCAAATACATTTTTACACATATAAACACGTATAAACCGGCTAAAAAGTCCTAATTTTCAAATTTTTAGATTTCGTTCCATAGCCGGGGGGATACAATTCACATGCATTTTTACATGTATATACACGTATAAACCGGCTTAGATGTCCAAATTTTCAAATTTTTAGATTTCGTTACATCGCCGGGGGGATTGAATTCTAATGATATTTTACACGTACAATCACGTATAAACCAGCTAAGAAGTCCGAATATTCAAATTTTGAGATTTCGTTCCATAGCCGGGGGGATTGAATTCACATGCATTGTTACACATACAAACACGTATAAACCGGCTTAGAAGTTCAAATTTTCAAATTTTTAGATTTCGTTCCATAGTTGGGGCTGAATTCAAATACATTTTATACATATAAACACGTATAGACAGGCTAAGAAGTCCGCATTTTAAAATTTTTAGATTTCGTTACATCGCCGGGGAGATTGAATTCTAATGATATTTTACACGTACAAACACGTATAAACCGGCTGAGAAGTTCAAATTTTCAAATTTTTAGATTTCGTTCCATAGCCGGGGGGATTGAATTCACATACATTTATCACGTGTAAACACGTATAAACCGGCTTAGAAGGTCAAATTTTCAAATTTTTAGATTTCGTCCAATACCGGGAGAATTGAATTCACATGCATTTTTACACATACAAACACGTATAAACCGGCTGAGAAGTTCAAATTTTCAAATTTTTAGATTTCGTTCCATAGCCGGGGTTGAATTCAAATACATTTTTACACATATAAACACGTATAGACAGGCTAAGAAGTCCGAATTTTCAAATTTTTAGATTTCGTTCCATAGCCGGGGGGGGGGATACAATTCACATGCATTTTTACACGTATATACACGTATAAACCGGCTTAGAAGTCCAAATTTTCAAATTTTTAGATTTCGTTCCATAGCCGGGGTTGAATTCAAATACATTTTTACACATATAAACACGTATAAACCGGCTAAAAAGTCCTAATTTTCAAATTTTTAGATTTCCTTCCATAGCCGGGGGGATACAATTCACATGCATTTTTACACGTATATACACGTATAAACCGGCTTAGAAGTCCAAATTTTCAAATTTTTAGATTTCGTTCCATAGCCGGGGTTGAATTCAAATACATTTTTACACATATAAACACGTATAGCACAGGCTAAGAAGTCCACATTTTCAAATTTTTAGATTTCGTTACATCGCGGGGGATTGACTTCACATGCATTTTTACACGTATATACACGTATAAACCGGCTTAGAAGTCCAAATTTTAAAATTTTTAGGTTTCGTTCCATAGCCGGGTTGAATTCAAATACATTTTTACACATATAAACACGTATAGACAAGCTAAGAAATCCATATTTTCAAATTTTTTATATTTCGTTCCATAGCCGGGGGGATTGAATTCACATGCATTTTACACGTATATACACGTATAACCGGCTTAGAAGTCCAAATTTTTAAAATTTTTAGATTACGTTACATCGCCGGGGGGATTGAATTCTAATGATATTTTTTACACGTACAAACACGTATAAACCAGCTAAGAAGTCCAAATTTCAAATTTTAGATTTCGTTCCATAGCCGGGGGATTGAATTCACATGCATTATTACACGTACAATACGTATAAACCGGCTTAGAAGTTCAAATTTTTCAAATTTTTAGATTTCGTTCCATAGTTGGGGTGGAATTCAAATACATTTTTAACACATATACCAAGTATAGACAGGCTATGAAGTCCGAATTTTCAAATTTTTAGATTTCGTTCCATAGCCGGGGGGATTGAATTCACATGCATTTTTCACGTATAAACACGAATAAACCAGCTAAGAAGTCCACATTTTCAAATTTTTAGATTTCGTTCCATAGCCGGGGGGATTGAATTCACATACATTTATCACGTATAAACACGTATAGAACAAGCTAAGAAGTCCATATTTTCAAATTTTATATTTCGTTCCATAGCCGGGGGGATTGAATTCACCATGCATCTTTACACGTATATACACGTATAAACCGGCTTAGAAGTCCAAATTTTAAAATTTTTAGATTACGTTACATCGCCGGGGGGATTGAATTCTAATGATATTTTTTACACGTATAAACACGTATAAACCAGCTAAGAAGTCCAAATTTTCAAATTTTTAGATTTCGTTCCATAGCCGGGGGGATTGAATTCACATGCATTATTACACGTACAATACGTATAAACCGACTTAGAAGTCCGAATGTTAAATTTTTAGATTTCGTTCCATAGCCGGGGGGATTGAATTTACATGCATTTTTACACGTACAAAACACGTATAACCGGCTTAGAAGTCCAAATTTCAATTTTTAGATTTCGTACTATAGCGGGGGGATGGAAATTCTAATGATATTTTACACGTCAAACACGTATAAACGAGCTAAGAAGTCCCAAATTTTCAAATTGTTAGATTTCGTTCTATAGTCGGGGGGATTGAATTCACATGCATTTTTACACATATAAACACGTATAAACCGGCTAAGAAGTCCGAATTTTCAAAGTGTTTAGATTCGTTTCATAGCCGGGGGGATTGAATTCACGTGCATTTTTACACTATAAACCAGCCAAGAATCCGAATTTGCAATTTTTAGATTTCGTTCCATAGCCGGGGGGATTGAATTCACATGCATTTTTCACGAATAAACACGTATAAACAGGCTTAAAGTCCAAATTTTCAAATTTTTAGATATTCGTTCCATAGCCGGGGTTGAATCAAATACATTTTACACATATAAACACGTGTAAACCGGCTAAAAAGTCCTAATTTTCAAATTTTAGTTTTCGTTCCATAGCCGGGGTGATACAATTCACATGCATTTTACATGTATAAAACCGTATAAACAGGCTAAGAAGTCCAAATTTTCAAATTTTTAGATTTCGTTCCATAGCCGGGGTTGAATTCATATACATTTTACACATAAACACGTATAAACCGGCTAAAAAGTCCGAATTTTCAATTTTTAAGATTTCGTTCCATAGCCGGGGGGATACAATTCACATGCAATTTTTACACGTATATACACGTATAACGACTTAGAAGTCCAAATTCAATTTTAGATTTCGTTCAATCGCCGGGGGAATGGATTCTAATGAATTTTTACACGTACAATCACGTATAAACCATAAGAAGTCCAAATTTTCAAATTTTTAAAATTCGTTTCGCGTCGGGGGGATCAATCACATGCATTTTTACACGTATATACACGTATAAACCTTAGATCCAAATTTTAAAATTTTTAGATTTCGTTACATCGCCGGGGGATTGCATTCTAATGATATGTTACACGTACAAACGTATAAAACCAGTAAGAAGTCCAAATTTTCAAATTTTTAGATTTCGTTCCATAGCCGGGGGGATTGAATTCACATGCATTTATCACGTATAAACACGTATAAACCGGCTTAGAAGTCCAAATTTTAAAATTTTAGATCTCGCCCAATACCGGGGGATTGAATTCCCATGCATTTTACACATACAAACACGTATAAACCGGCTAGAAGTTCAAATTTTCAAATTTTTAGATTTCGTTCCATATTTGGGGTGGAATTCAATACATTTTTCACTATAAACACGTATAGACAGGCTATGAAGTCCGAATTTTCAAATTTTTAGATTCGTTCCATAGCCGGGGGGATTGAATTCACATGCATTTTTCACGTATAAACACGAATAACAGGGCTTAGAAGTCCAAATTTTAAAATTTTTAGATTTCGTTCATCGCCGGGGGTTGAATTCAATACATTTTACACATATAAACACGTATAGACAGCTAAGAAGTCCATATTTTCAATTTTTATATTTCGTTCCATAGCCGGGGGATTGAATTCACATCATTTATCACGTATAAACGTATAAACCGGCTTAGAAGTCCAAATTTTCAATTTTAGATCTCGCCCATACCGGGGGAGAATTCACATGCATTTTTACACGTATAACACGTATAAACCGCTTAGAAGTCCGAATATTCAAATTTTTAGATTTCGTTCCATAGCCGGGGGGATACAATTCACATGCATTTTTACACGTATAACACGTAGAAACCGGCTAGAAGTCCAAATTTTAAAATTTTAGATTTAGTTCCATAGTTGGGGTTGAATTCAAATACAATTTTACCATATAAACACGTATAGACCGGCTAAGAAGTCCGAATTTTCAAAGTTTTAGATTTCGTTCCATAGCCGGGGGGATGAATTCACATGCATTTTTCACGTATAAACACTAAACAGGCTTAGAAGTCCAATTTTCAAATTTTGATTTCGTTCCATAGCCGGGGTTTGAATCAAATACATTTTACACATCTAACACGTATAGCACTAAGAAAGTCCATATTTTCAAATTTTATATTTCGTTCCATAGCCGGGGGATTGAATTCACATGCATTTTTACACGTATATACACGTATAAACCGGCTAGAAGTCCAATTTTAAAATTTTTAGATTTCGTTCATAGCCGGGGGATTGAATCTAATGATATTTTTACACGTATAACAAACACTATAACCCTAGAAGTCCGAATTTTCAATTTTTAGATTTCGTTCCATAGCCGGGGGATTGAATTCACATGCATGTTACCTACAATACGTATAACCGCTTAGAAGTTCAAATTTTCAAATTTTTAGCGATTTCGTTCCTAGTGGGGTGAATTCAATACATTTTTACCATATAACCACGTATAGACAGGCTATGAATCCGAATTTTCAAATTTTTAGATTTCGTTCCATAGCCGGTGGGATTGAATTCACATGCATTTTTCACGTATAAACACGATAAACAGCTAATAAGTCCACTTTTCAAATTTTAGATTCGTTCCATAAGCCGGGGGGATTGAATTCAATATTTTATCACGTATAAAAACGTATAGACAAGCTAAGAAGTCCATATTTTCAAATTTTATATTTCGTTCCATAGCCGGGGGATTGACTTCACATGCATCTTTACACGTATATACACGTAAACCGGCTTAGAGTCCAATTTAAAATTTTAGATTACGTTACATCGCCGGGGGGATTGAATTCTAATGATATTTTTACACGTACTAAACACGTATAAACCACTAAGAGTCCAAATTTTCAAATTTTTAGATTTCGTCCTAGCCGGGGGGATTGAATTCACATGCATATTACACGTACAATCCGTAGCAACCGACTTAGAAGTCCGAATTGTTAAATTTTTAGATTTCGTTCCATAGCCGGGGGGATTGAATTTACATGCATTTTTACAACGTACAAACACGTATAACCGGCTTAGAAGTCCAAATTTTCAATTTTTAGATTTCGTTCTATAGCGGGGATTGAATCTAATGATATTTACACTACAAACACGTAAACGAGCTAGAATCCAATTTTCAAATTGTTAGATTTCGTTCTATTCGGGGGGATTGAATTCACATGCATTTTAACATATAAACACGTATAAACCGGCTAATAAGTCCGAATTTTCAAAGTGTTTAGATTTCGTTTCATAGCCGGGGGATTGAATTCACGTGCATTTTTACACGTATAAACAGCCAAGAAGTCCGAATTTGCAAATTTTTAGATTTCGTTCCATAGCCGGGATTGAATTCACTGCATTTTTCACGAATAAACACGTATAAACAGGCTTAGAATCCAATTTTCAATTTTTAGATATCGTTCCATAGCCGGGGTTGATTCAAATACATTTTACACATATAAAACGTGTAAACCGGCTAAAGTCCTAATTTTCAAATTTTTAGATTCGTTCCATAGCCGGGGTGATACATTCACATGCATTTTACATGATAAACACGTAAACAGGCTTAGAAGTCAAATTTTCAAATTTTTAGATTCGTTCCATAGCCGGGGTGAATTACATATGACATTTTTACCACTATAAACACGTTAGACAGGCTAAGAAGTCCATTTTTCAAATTTTATATTTCGTTCCATAGCCGGGGGATTGAAATTCATATGCATTTTTACAACGTATAAACCGTATAAACCGGCTAAAAAGTCCGAATTTTCAAATTTTTAGATTTCGTTCCATACCGGGGGGATACAATTCACATGCATTTTTACACGTACATACACGTATAAACCGACGTAGAAGTCCAAATTATCAATTTTTAGATTTCGTTACATCGCCGGGGAATGAATTCTAATGATTTTTACACGTACAATCACGTATAAACAGCTAGAAGTCCAAATTTTCAAATTTTTAAAATTCGTTCTATAGTCGGGGGATACAATTCACATGCATTTTACATCGTATATAACACTATAACGCTTAGATCCCAATTTTAAATTTTTAGATTCGTTACATCGCCGGGGATTGAATTCACATGCATTTACACGTTACAAACATATAAACCGCTAGAAGTCAAATTTTCAAATTTTTAGATTTCGCCCAATCCGGGGGATTGAATCACATGCATTTTACACATAAACACGTATAACCGGATTAGAAGTCAAATTTCAAATTTTAGATTTGGTTCCATAGGGGGTGGAATTCAATACATTTTACACATATAAACACGTATAGACAGGCTATGAAGTCCGAATTTTCAAATTTTTAGATTTCGTTCCAAAGCCGGGGGGATTGAATTCACATGCATTTTTCACGTATAAACACGATAAACCGCTTAGAAGTCGAAATTTAAATTTTTAGATTTCGTTTCATCCGGGGAATCATACATTTTTACACATATAAACACGTATAGACAGGCTAGAATCCATATTTTCAAATTTTATATTTCGTTCCATAGCCGGGGGGATTGAATTCACATGCATTTTTATCACGTTAAAACACGTATAAACCGGCTTAGAAGTCCAAATTTTCAAATTTTTAGATTCGCAATACCGGGGGATTGATTCACATACATTTTACCACGTATAAACACGTATAACCGGCTAGAAGTCCGAATATTCAAATTTTAGATTTCGTTCCATAGCCGGGGGGATACATTCATCATGCATTTTTTACCGTATATACCGTATAAACCGGCTTAGAAGTCCAATTTGTAAAATTTTTAGATTTCGTTCCAAGTTGGGTGGAATTAAAATACATTTTTACACTATAAACGTATAGACAGGCTAGAAGTCCGAATTTTCAAATTTTAGATTTCGTTCCATAGCGGGGGGATGAATTCACATGCATTTTTCACGTATAAACACGAATAACAGGCTTAGAAGTCCAAATTTTAAAATTTTTAGATTTCGTTTATAGCCGGGGTTGAATTCAAATACATTTTACACATATAAACACGTATAGACAAGCTAAGAAGTCCATATTTTCAAATTTTATATTCGTTCCATAGCCGGGGGGATTGAATCACATGCATTTTTACACGTATATACACGTATAAACCGGCTTAGAAGTCCAAATTTTAAAATTTTTAGATTACGTTACATCGCCGGGGGGATTAATTCTAATGATATTTTTACACGTACAAAACGTATAAACCAGTAAGAAGTCCAAATTTTCAAATTTTTAGATTTCGTCATAGCCGGGGGGATTGAATTCACATGCATTATTACACGTATAAACACGTTAAAACCGGCGAGAAGTCCGAATATTCAAATTTTTAGATTTCGTTCATAGCCGGGGGGATACATTTCACATGCATTTTTACACGTATATACACGTATAAACCGGCGTAGAAGTCCGAATATTCAAATTTTTAGATTTCGTTACATCGCCGGGGGGATTGAATTCTAATGATATTTTTACACACACCCGTATAACCAGCTAAGAAGTCCAAATTTCAAATTTTTAGATTTCGTTCCATAGCCGGGGGATTGAATTCACATAATTACACGTATAAACACGTATAACCGGCTTAGAAGGTCAAATTTTCAAATTTTTAGATTTCGTCCAATACCGGGAGGATTGAATTCACATGCATTTTTACACATACCAAACACGTATAAACCGGCTGAGAAGTTCAAATTTTCAAATTTTTAGATTTCGTTCCATAGCCGGGGGGATTGAATTCACATACATTTATCACGTATAAACACGTATAAACCGGCTTAGAAGGTCAAATTTTCAAATTTTAGATTTCGTCCAATACCGGGAGAATTGAATTGACATGCATTTTTACACATACAAACACGTATAAACCGGCTGAGAAGTTCAAATTTTCAAATTTTTAGATTTCGTTCCATAGCCGGGGTTGAATTCAAATACATTTTTAATAAACACGTATAAACCGGCTAAAAAGTCCTAATTTTCAAATTTTTAGATTCGTTCCATAGCCGGGGGGATACAATTCACATGCATTTTACATGTATACACGTAAACCGGCTTAGATGTCCAAATTTTCAAATTTTTAGATTTCGTTACATCGCCGGGGGGATTGAATTCTAATGATATTTTACACGTACAATCACGTATATAACCAGCTAAGAAGTCCGAATATTCAAATTTTGAGATTCGTTCCATAGCCGGGGGATGAATTCACATGCATTGTTACACATACAAACACGTATAAACCGGCTTAGAAGTTCAAATTTTCAAATTTTTAGATTTCGTTTCCATAGTTGGGGCTGAATTCAAATACATTTTTACATATAAACACGTATAGACAGGCTAAGAAGTCCGCATTTTAAAATTTTTAGATTTCGTTACATCGCCGGGGAGATTGAATTCTAATGATATTTACACGTACAAACACGTATAAACCGGCTGAGAAGTTCAAATTTTCAAATTTTTAGATTTCGTTCCATAGCCGGGGGGGGGACATTCACATGCATTTACACGTATATACACGTATAAACCGGCTTAGAAGTCCAAATTTTCAAATTTTAGATTTCGTTCCATAGCCGGGGTTGAATTCACATCATTTTACACATATAAAAACGTATAAACCGGCTAAAAGTCCTAATTTTCAAATTTTAGATTCCTTCCATAGAGGGGGGATACAATTCACAGCATTTTTACAGTATATACACGTATAAACCGGCTTAGAAGTCCAAATTTTCAATTTTTAGATTTCGTTCCATAGCCGGGGTTGAATCAAATACCTTTTTACACATATAAACACGTATAGTACAGGCTAAGAATTCCAATTTTCAAATTTTAGATTTGTTACATCGCGGGGGGATTGAATTCTAATGATATTTTACACGTACAATCACGTATAAACCAGTTAACAAGTCCAAATTTTCAAATTTTTAAAATTAGTCTATAGGCGGGGGGATTGTATTCACATGCATTTTTACACGTATCAAACGTATAAACGGCCGAGAAGTCCGAATTTCAAAATTTTTTAGATTAGTCCAATACGGGGTATGAATTCACATGCATTTTTACACATACAAAACACGTATAAACCGGCTTAGAAGTTCAATTTTAAAATTTTAGATTTCTTCCATAGTTGGGGTTGAATTCAAATTCATTTTACAATATTACGTATAGACAGGCTAAGAAGTCCGAATTTTCAAATTTTTAGATTTCGTTCCATAGCCGGGGGGGGATACAATTCACAGCATTTTACAAGTATATACACGTATAACCGGCTTAGAAGTCCAAATTTTAAATTTTAGATTTCGTCCATAGCCGGGGTTGAATTCAAATACATTTTACACATATAAACACGTATAAACGGCTAAAAAGTCCTAATTTTCAAATTTTTAGATTTCCTTCATAGGGGGGGATACAATTCACATGCATTTACGTATATACACGTATAAACGGCTTAGAAGTCCAAATTTTCAAATTTTTAGATTTCGTCCATAGCCGGGGTTGAATTCAAATACATTTTTACAATATAAAAGTATAGACAGGCTAAGAAGTCCACATTTTCAATTTTTAGATTTCGACATCGCCGGGGGATTGAATTTATGATATTTTACACGTACAATCACGTATAAACCAGTTAACAAGTCCAAATTTTCAAATTTTTAAAATTAGTCTATAGGCGGGGGGATTGTATTCACATGCATTTTTACACGTATCAAACGTATAAACGGCCGAGAAGTCCGAATTTCAAATTTTTTAGATTAGTCCAATACGGGGTATGAATTCACATGCATTTTTACACATACAAACACGTATAAACCGGCTTAGAAGTTCAATTTTAAAATTTTTAGATTTCTTCCATAGTTGGGGTTGAATTCAAATTCATTTTACAATATTACGTATAGACAGGCTAAGAAGTCCGAATTTTCAAATTTTTAGATTTCGTTCCATAGCCGGGGGGGGATACAATTCACAGCATTTTACAAGTATATACACGTATAACCGGCTTAGAAGTCCAAATTTTAAATTTTTAGATTTCGTCCATAGCCGGGGTTGAATTCAAATACATTTTTACACATATAAACACGTATAAACGGCTAAAAAGTCCTAATTTTCAAATTTTTAGATTTCCTTCATAGGGGGGGATACAATTCACATGCATTTACGTATATACACGTATAAACGGCTTAGAAGTCCAAATTTTCAAATTTTTAGATTTCGTCCATAGCCGGGGTTGAATTCAAATACATTTTTACAATATAAAAGTATAGACAGGCTAAGAAGTCCACATTTTCAATTTTTAGATTTCGACATCGCCGGGGGATTGAATTTATGATATTTTACACGTACAATCACGTATAAACCAGTTAACAAGTCCAAATTTTCAAATTTTTAAAATTAGTCTATAGTCGGGGGGATTGTATTCACATGCATTTTTACACGTATAACAGTATAAACCGGCCGAGAAGTCGAATTTAATTTTTTAGATTACGTCCAATACCGGGGGTATTGAATTCATGAATTTTACACACAAACACGTATAAACCGGCTTAGAAGTTCAAATTTTCAATTTTTAGATTTCGTCCATAGCCGGGGTTGAATTCAAATACATTTTTACACATATAAACACGTATAACAGGCTAAGAAGTCCAAATTTTCAAATTTTTAGATTTCGTCATCGCGGGGGGATTGAATTCAATGATATTTTACACGTACAATCACGTATAAACCAGTTAAAAGTCAAATTTTCAAATTTTTAAAATTAGTTCTATAGTCGGGGGGATTGTATTCACATGCATTTTACACTATAAACACGTATAAACCGGCCGAGAAGTCCGAATTTTCAAATTTTTAGATTACGTCCAATACCGGGGGTATTGAATTCACATGCATTTTACACATACAAACACGTATAAACCGGCTTAGAAGTTCCAAATTTTCAATTTTTAGATTTCTTCCATAGTGGGGTTGAATTCAAATTCATTTTACACATATATATACGTATAGACAGGCTTAAGAAGTCCGAATTTTCAAATTTTAAGATTTCGTCCATAGCCGGAGGGATTGAATCACATGCATTTTTCACGTATAAACACCTATAAACAGGCTTTGAAGTCCAAATTTTCAAATTTTTAGGTTTCGTTCCATAGCCGGGGTTGAATTCAAATACATTTTTACACATATAAACACGTATAGACAGGCTAAGAAGTCCATATTTTCAAATTTTATTTCGTTCCATAGCCGGGGGGAATGAATTCACATGCATTTTTACACGTATAAACACGTATAACCGCTTAGAAGTCCAAATTTAAATTTTTAGATTTCGTTCCATAGTTGGGGTTGAATTCAAATACATTTTTACACATATAAATAGGTATAGACAGGCTAAGAATCCGATTTTCAAATTTTTAGATTTCGTTCATAGCCGGGGGGATTGAATTCACATACATTTTTCACGTATAACACGTATAACAGGCTAGAAGTCCAAATTTTCAAATTTTTAGATATCGTTCCATAGCGGGGTTGAATTCAAATACATTTTTACACATATAACACGTGTAAACCGGCTAAAAAGTCCTAATTTTCAAATTTTTATATTTCGTTCCATAGCCGGGGGGATTGAATTCACATGCATTTTTGCACGTATAACACGTATAAACCGGCTAGAAGTCAAATTTTCAAATTTTTAGATTTCGTTCCATAGCCGGGATTGAATTCAATGCATTTTTACACGTATAAACACGTATAACCGGCTAAATCCAATTTTCAAATTTTTAGATTTCGTTCCATAGCCGGGGGGATACATTCACATGCATTTTTACACGTATACACGTATAACCGGCTTAGAAGTCGAAATTTTAAAATTTTTAGATTTCGTTACTCGCGGGGGGATTGAATTCACATGCATTTTTACACGTACAAACACGTATAACCGCTAAAGTCCAATTTCAAATTTTTAGATTTCGTTCCATAGCCGGGGATTGATTCACATACTTTATCACGTATAACACGTATAAACCGGCTAAGAATCCAAATTTTCAAATTTTTAGATTTCGTTCCATACCGGGGGGATTGAATTCACATGCATTTTTACACATACAAACACGTATAAACCGGCTTAGAAGTCCAAATTTTAAAATTTTTAGATTTCGTTCCATAGTTGGGGTTGAATTCAAATACATTTTTTACACATATAACGTATAGACAGGCTAAGAAGTCCGAATTTTCAAATTTTTAGATTTCGTTCCATAGCCGGGGGGATTGAATTCACATGCATTTTTCACGTATAAACACGTATAAACCAGGCTTAGAAGTCCAAATTTTCAAATTTTTAGATATTCGTTCCATAGCCGGGGTTGAATTCAAATACATTTTACACATATAAACACGTTAAACCGGCTAAAGTCCTAATTTTCAAATTTTTAGATTTCGTTCCATAGCCGGGGGGATTGAATTCACATGCATTTTTACACGTATACACGTATAAACCGGCTAGAGTTCAATTTTCAAATTTTTATTTCGTTCCATAGCCGGGATTGAATTCAATGCATTTTTACACGTATAAACACGTATAACAGGCCGAGAAGTCCGAATATTCAAATTTTTAGATTTCGTTCCATAGCCGGGGGGATACATTCACATGCATTTTTACGTATATACACGTATAACCGGCTTAGAAGTCCAAATTTTAAAATTTTTAGATTTCGTTACATCGCCGGGGGGATTGAATTCTAATGATATTTTACACGTACAAACACGTATAAACCAGCTAAGAAGTCCAATTTTCAAATTTTTAGATTTCGTTCCATAGCCGGGGGGATTGAATTCACATGCATTTATCACGTATAAACACGTATAAACCGGCTTAGAATTCCAAATTTTCAAATTTTTAGATTTACCAATACCGGGGGGATTGAATTCACATGCATTTTTACACATAAAACACGTATAAACCGGCTTAGAAGTTCAAATTTTCAAATTTTTAGATTTCGTTCCATAGTGGGGTTGTATCAAATACATTTTTTACACATATAAACACGTATAGACAGGCTAAGAAGTCCGAATTTTCAAATTTTTAGATTTCGTTACATCGCCGGGGGGATTGAATTCACATGATATTTTACACGTACAAACACGTATAAACCGCTAAGAAGTCCAAATTTTCAAATTTTTAGATTCGTCATAGCCGGGGGGATTGAATTCACATGCATTTATCACGTATAAACACGTATAAACCGGCTAGAAGTCCAAATTTTCAAATTTTTAGATTTCGCCAATACGGGGGGATTGAATTCACATGCATTTTTACACGTATAAACACGTATAAACCGGCTTAGAAGTTCCAAATTTTCAAATTTTAGGTTCCATAGTTGGGGTTGAATTCAAATACATTTTACACATATAAACGTATAGACAGGCTAAGAAGTCCGATTTTCAAATTTTTAGATTTCGTTCCATAGCCGGGGGGATTGAATTCACATGCATTTTTCACGTATAAACACGTATAAACAGGCTTAGAAGTCCAATTTTCAAATTTTTAGATTTCGTTCCATAGCCGGGGTGAATTCAATACATTTTTTACACATATAAACACGTATAACAGCTAAGAACCATTTTCAAATTTTTATATTTCGTTCCATAGCCGGGGGGATTGAATTCACATGCATTTTACACGTATACACGTATAAACCGGCTTAGAAGTCCAAATTTTAAAATTTTTAGATTTCGTTACATCCGGGGGGATCGAATTCTACATGCATTTTTACACGTACAAACACGTATAACCGCTAGAAGTCCAAATTTTCAAATTTTTAGATTTCGTTCCATAGCCGGGGGGATTGAATTCAATGCATTATACACGTCAATACGTATAAACCGGCTAGAAGTCAAATTTTCAATTTTTAGATTTCGTTCCATAGTTGGGGGGAATTCATGCATTTTTCACATATACACGTATAACAGGCTTAGAAGTCCGAATTTTCAAATTTTAGATTTCGTTCCATAGCCGGGGGGATTGATTCACATGCATTTTTCACGTATAAACACGATAAAGGCTAGAAGTCCAAATTTTAAAATTTTTAGATTTCGTTTCATAGCCGGGGTTGATTCAAATACATTTTTTACACATAAACACGTATAACCAGGCTAAGAAGTCCAATTTTC